>JAQZBX010023167.1:0-30834 GCA_029593785.1 Cabassous unicinctus | reverse complement strand
TTTTTTTTTGAGACATGCCTTGACAGCTGGAAGGTGCCAGAAACCCAGGCCTGCAAAAGAGCCAAATTTCCAGGGATAGAGCTGGATAATTCTGATCTAATTCTACTCATGAGGA
Organism: Cabassous unicinctus; assembly: GCA_029593785.1. Classification (NCBI taxonomy): domain Eukaryota; kingdom Metazoa; phylum Chordata; class Mammalia; order Cingulata; family Chlamyphoridae; genus Cabassous; species Cabassous unicinctus. The sequence continues at coordinate 30,719 of JAQZBX010023167.1, read as the reverse complement.
ACCTAATCTCTGTATTGAACTAGAGGTAGGGGTTTGTGAACAGTTAGGTTAGTGGTAGCTGTCTCTAAATGGGTCCTGACCCTGGTCATACACTGAATCCCAACCCTGGTCACAGTGAGCCCTGAGCCTGGTCACACACTGAGCCCTGAGCCTGGTCACACACTGAATCCTGAGCCTGGTCACACACTGAGCCCTAAGTCTGTAACACACTGAGCCCCAACCCTGGTCACACACTAAACCCTGTCCCTGCTCAAAGACAGTCCTGACCTTAGTCACAGGCTAAACCTCTCATACCTGCCAGCCACTCAAAAATATAGATACTTTTTTTGGGAAAGATGCCTCTCTGGTTTCAGAATCTCTGCCACTTAACCCAAGATGATGAACTAAGGCTCCCTGAGTACTTTATATTTATTTTTATAGAAAGGAGTTATTTTTACCTGATCAAAATTTTTAAATTCACACTCTGTGGTGTTGAGTTTCTTTGCACACTTGTAGGTAGGGGGTCCCTTTACAAAGTGCTTCATGTGGAGAATTGGAAGAGAGACTGTGCACAGCTAGCCTGGGGTAGCTGCAGCTGAGAACTCTGCCCAGCAGCCATGAGTCAAAGACCAGGGCCCTGAATTTATCAATTTCACCTGCAAAGGAGGCCCAGGACTGATGATTGCTTATTCAACCCAAGTCATTTCTAGTCTAGGATTGTTCATTTCAATCCACTTGGCAAGGACACTGGTGTTCACTGCTGTCATTCACAGAGCATCACCATATGCCAGGCTCTAGAACATGCACAGACATCAGGACTTTAAAGCTTTCTGCCACACCAGTGTGGGAAGTACCTATTTTATAATTGACAAGAATAGCACAGAGAGGGGAGGTCAATTACCCAGTGTCACAGATGGAGAGGAAGGGTCTCCAGAGTTCATGTATTTCCACCCAAGATGCCACCTCCTGCTGGTTTCCACTTGAGAAACCTTAGGGAGCCACATGACCAGGCCCCAAATCAGCATTCTGCAGACTGAGCCCCTCCATGCGCACTCAGCTGGGGTTTGGCATGGACAAGGCTGCAGAGTCATTGGGCTGTGCCCAGCCGCAGCTGCGTTTGGCCATCCTAAGGTGACCCAAAGGGCAGGAACCTTTTGTAGTTTATGTGGCTCTGACTGCTCCCCAGGTAGGAAAGGGGCTGGGATATGGGTGAGCACTTACTGGACAATTTTGCAGTTTGTTGTAGATACGTAGCGGCCTGTATAGTGGATGTTGCATCTCACCACATTGTTCGTGAAATCAGACTCCAAGACAATGTACTTTGGGTTCACGTGCACCTGTAGGCAGAAGCGAAATGGAGAGAAAAGGGATATAGTCAGGGGGCTGTGCTTCATCTAGTCACCAGGGAAGGTGGTGGAGAGGCAGATGGACAGACAGATGCAGAGGAGGGACAGGGAGAGGGAGATAGGGAGTTGGAGAGAGAGCACATAAGGCCAAGAGACACTGAGACAGACACACAGAGAGAGGAACATGGTGAGAGGTAGAGAGACAGGGAGAGGGGAGAAGAGATGCACGTGGTCAAAGAAAGCATCATAAGACCACCCTTATCAGAAGGCCTGCGGCTGCCCCAGAGGTGGGTCTGCACTGGGATTCAGTGCCTGGCCTGCCTGCCTCCGAGGCTCACACCCTTCCACCATGCACCCCTGTCCAGATGGCCCATCAAGGGCCTCCAAGCGGGTGGCATCCCTGCACTGAGATGAAGGGCCCCAGCATTGGGGCTTTTTTATCTGAAAAGGAACCGTTGGGACAAGGACACCTTTTAAATGTTGGACTAATTGGAGTGGAATAGCTTTATATGCAGAACAGTTAAGAACAAATGCAAATGGGTCACTTTCAAATCCTAGTTTATTCTTCAAGGGTGGGAACTGTGTATTATTTATTTGATTCATATCTGCAGTGCCTAGAACTCAGAGGGGCTCTTGCACATGATTGATGAACAAATGAAGGAGGGAAGGTCAAGAATACAGCAGCCCCTGCATGGGCTGAGCAGAGCTCGAGGAGCTCAGGATGGGGTTGCAACAAACTGTGTCCCAGTGAGTGTGTTTTGAATGCAGCTGTCCACCGGCCTGTTTTTTGAGTAGGTTAAGGCTGCCTCCTGCAAACTCATCTTCACTGCTCTCCCTCTGCTGAACTACCACGTAGAGCAGGTCCAAGTGAACTGGTACAACGATCACCACCCTCACTTCATACCTGAGAGTTGACTTCCCCAGGTGAGGTTGTGACAACCTGGTACCTGCACAGGCTGCACAGATGTACCAAGTTGGGCTGTGTGAATTAACATGCTTTCCTACTTGTTCCCCAACAAGGGGAGTGGGTACAGTGAGCAGGCACTGGAGCAGGAGGGAGTCATGCTCTAATGGACTCTTGGCCACAGGAGCCCTCAGGTTTGCAAGGACACCGTGAGGAGCTGAGTCTCTCTCAGAGAAGGGCAATGTCCTCTCCCAGATGGCACAAAGCCTGCCCTGCCTGCAGAAAGGGGGACAGAGTATGTGGACTCTCCAGCTCCTCCCTTGCTCTCTGTTCCTCTGTGGCATGGGGCAGACCTCCTCTCACATCCCTTCACCTGGGTTTCTTTCTGGAAAGAGAGCGGTGTCTTCCTGAGGCTAAAACCTTCAGATGGGAAGTGTAAACCTCGGTGTGTGGTGCCAGGGTGAAGACTCTGCTTGGCAGCTGGGGATGAGGAAAGCAGCTCAGAGGCGGATGCACATTTCAGCAGTGGGGGCGGGGGGACACTGAGCATGCCCATCAGCTGGAGGGGATGCCGCAGACCAGGGGCCCACCTTGAGGATGTAGTTCCCAGCCTGGACATCGGTTATGTCGATCCACTGGCAGTCAATGTCTGCATTGTAAGTGTCATAGCAGCCTGGGCTCAGGCCCTGAGAAAAGGGACAGGAGGAGAAGTTGGGGTGCTGCTCATTCCTCAGGGCTACCCCATGCCTACCTCCACCTCCGGGGCCCTCCTTCCTCTGTGCTCCTCCCCTGACCCTGGGCCAGGATATGTGCTCAGAATGGATTCTGTCCCATTCTGAGGCCCACTGGATGGATGGACAAGAGAGATGATCAAGAGCTGTAATAGCCAAATTTAGGGGGTGGGGTATGAAATGAAGGAGGGAAGGATGCTTGGGAGAGATGGATGGAGGAATGGATAAAGAGACTGGGTAGAGAGACAGCTTATGGATATTTGTATGAACTGATGGATTTGGGTAGAAAAATGGGCAAATGGATCACTGTGCCATCCAGACATAGTTAGAATGCTCCTTTCCTCTGGGAATGATGCACAGGATGTGGTCTGAGGCAGAAAGGGCAGCCATTCCACCCTGAGGACCTGAGCTGAGTGACCAGCAGCCTTGGCAGCTCTCCCTACCCACCCAGGCTGGGCTGCTGCTGCGCCGCCCCCTACCCCCCACCTCACCCCCCGCCTCTGGAGCCTGACCTGTGTGTGAGAGGTGCAGGCATAGCGCTTGAGGTTGCCGAAGTCGCAGGTGCTGTCCTCCAGGCAGAAGCTGGCCTTGTGGCCCTCGGCCACCTTCTTGCCTGTGGCTGCGTCCAGTAGGTCATAGTGGCTGAACTCGTCCATGCTATGGTAATGTCTGGGGACAGAGGAGAGGATGAGGAGAGAGAATAGGGCCCAGTTGCCCATGGGCCTCCCAACCTGCCCTACCATGAGACTGGCCCAGGTGACCCCAATGGCCCAGCCTCCTGACTAGTCTGGGCTCTTCTGTCCCTTGTGTCTCCTAGGGCAGCATCTCTGGTGCTCCCCACCTAGCTGGGCCACCCTAGGACAGCATCTCTACAGGACCCTTCACTCTCTTTGTGGTCCCCCCACCTGGATGGGCCTTCTTGGGCAATGCCCTGTATTCCAGACATTTCCAGCCGCTATCAATACCGATCCATCCATATGCCATCTTCCAGCCTGCGTTTCTGCTAAGGGTCCTCTGAGGAACTCTTACCCCAGTGACCTGTCCTTGGCAGAACACACCTCACCAGGCCCTCCAACCAGCACCTGCCTTTCCCAGGTCTCTGGTGGGGGAGGGGAGCTCGGGCATCAAGTCTGCCTGGAGGCGGAAGTGGACGTGGACAGAGGCGGCCCAGTCCCGCCCCCACTCACTGGTGGCAGCTGTGCCACTCCCAGGTGTGCCGAGGCCGGTTGGGGAGGAAGTCTGCGGTGCCCTGGTTCTTCACGCGCTGGGGAAAGCGCAGCAGCACCCGCACGTCGTAGTCGGTGGCCTCGGGGGCATAGGCAGTGCTGCAGGGACAGGTGAGGGGCCTGGTGTGAGAGGGGTGGGCGTCCAGCCCCCTGCCTCCCATCCGACCCCCTCCGCTGCAGCTGAGGCTCGGGCTTCAGAGCCAGCACCTGTGCTCTTCCACTCAGGGAGCACAGCTCTGGTACGGGCTGTCTGCTCACATTCCCCTGCTGGCCTCCAATTTCCAACTGACACAGGCCTTGTGAGAAGACGAGGAGAGAGGAATGAGGGAGGCAGCGCGGGGAGCTGCGCGCATGCGCACACACGCGCACACACGCGGGCCGGCTGAAGGCTCCACCCCTCTTGGCTGCCCGCCCTCTGGGGCCCTTCCCCAGCACTCATTGAGGTCTGGACCTAAGGCCAGAGGAAGGAGGTGGCCAGTCCTGGGGATTAACTTGCTCTCTGAGAGGATGTCTGGACAACAGGCAGCTCAGATTCCTGTCTGCCAGGACACAAAGCCCTCAGCCTTGTCTGGGGGAGGCCTGGAATTTGTCTGTGTCTGGTTGGAACAAAACATCCACCATCCCCTCTGTTCTGTTAAATCCTACCCTTCTGTTCTGCTTGGCACATGGTGGGAAGCCATCAGGGTCTAGGTTCTGGGCCCCGTTTGGCCTCAAACTCGTGGTGAGACTTGGAGCAAATCCCCTTCCTTCTCTGGGTTTTGCAGTGTGTGAACTGGCGCTGTCCCTGGACAGTGAGGACGACCTTGGAAGGCCCTCCTGCTCCAGGGCTCCAGTTCTGCCAGGTTTTCTAGGTTTGTCGGCCCGTGCCCAGCCTCCTCCGATGCCTCCGAGCTTGCTGACCCCTCCCTCCTTGACCTTGCACAGGGGCTCTTCCAGCTCTAATCCCACCACATTGCTTGGTTCTGTCATCAGGACACTCTCCAGCCACACCAGGAGACTCCCCCAATGCAGAGCCCTGACTCCCTCTCTCCTCAGGTCTGGGCCCTCAGGATGTCCCGTGAAGATGGAGTGATAGTTTGGCTTTGTCGCAAACTCCTCCGAACTGCCATTGAGACTGTCAGTTCCTCATGGCTGGAGGAATTATAGTGGGGACATTATGCTCGCTTCCCAGGACAACTGAGATAGGACAAAACCCGAATGGGCAGGCAGACTAAGTGGTACTCAAAGTGTGGTTCCTGGACCAATGTCAGCTTGTATACTGCTTGTTGTCAGTCTGTGATGAGAAAAGAAACTTGCACCAGAATGTAAATCAACTATAGCACTAATCACACTATTTAATTCAGCTGACATTCCTCCTCCTCCTCCCACAAAGTAAGATTTTCTTGATGAAGGAAGCAGTGTACAAGGTGCAAGCTCCTTATCTTGTTACAGACAGGTAATGAACAATTTGCGGCCAGCTACTCTGAGTGGCATTGGACTTGAGGTTCTATAAAGGAGAAGATGTAGTTCCAAAGGGCTTCCCAGATACTACAAAGTAAAAGCAAGAAGAGATTTTAGATTATTAAAAAAAAAAAGGTAATTTTTCCTTCTGGAGTAATAAAAACATTCTAAAATTGACTGAGGTGATGACAGCACAGCTCTATGATGAAAATGAGAGCCATTGAGTGTCCACTTTGAATGGGCTGTACAAAGCATGGGGCTGTATAACACAGGGAATCCCGTGGTGGAGGATGGACTGTGGTTAACAGGACAAATATGAGAATGTTTTCTCCTAAATGATAGCAAATATATAAGACTAATATAGGATGTTAATAATTGGGTGGGTTGGGGGAAAATACACCAAAGATAAGATATGGGCTATAGTTAGTAGTAGTATTTTTTTTTTTTTTTAAAGATTTATTTATTTTATTTATTTATCCCCCCCCTTGCTGCTTGTGCTGCTGTGTCCATTCGCTGCGTCTTCTCTGTGTCTGCTTATCTCCCCCTTGCTGTGAGGTCTTGCCGCATCAGCCCACGGTGCCGTGGGAGCCGGCCTGCCCTCACAAGGAGGCGCCAGGAAGCGAACCCAGGGCCTCTCATATGGTAAACGGGTGCTCTATCCATTGCGCCACACCCGCTTCCTGCCGTGAGGTCGCTGCATCAGCCCACCGCACCGCTCAGGCCGGGGTGCCCTCACAAGGAGGCCTCGGGACGCGAACCCGGGCCTCCCATATGGTAAACGGGGGCTCTATCCACTGAGCCACACCCGCTTCCCAGTAGTAGTATTTTGACGATGCTCTTTCATAGTTTGTAACAAATACTTAACAATAATGCAAGGTGTTGTTGGTGGGGAGATATATGGGAACCTTGTATGTTTTTGTAAATTCACAAATTTTACTATACACTTATTGCTTATATATGTTCATATATGGATGATATACTTCAATAAAATTTTATTTAAAAAACCGAAGTAGTTAAGAAAACAGGTGCTTTTGACATGGAGGGTTTTCATCAAAGAAGGAAATAAATGTAATTATTAACTAGTTTTTTGAGCACAGGGAGATGTCTGCCAAAGCCCACATATATGAGCAGAATACTAACTGCTAATGAATTTAGAAGCAAGCTCTGCAGGAGGCAGAATCACCCACAAACAGTGGAGCTGTGCTGGGTTCGTGTAAACTGGTCCTTCCCCCCTCTCTGGTGCAACACCTAACTAAGGCCTCTTTGTCATCCATGCCCACTGCCCCAGCTGTGACCAGACAAAGACAGCATGGGCCAGCCAAATCCACGGCTGTCCTCTGTGGAGAAGGCTCCATAGTCCTGCCCTCTATCCTGAAGGTGCTTCCACCCTATAGGACGCCCCTGGGTCTTGGCGTGAGCAATGGAAACCTGGACTCCCCATGAGGAACCTTCTTGTTCGGCAGCTCAGATCTGAAAGGTCTGAGATCCTTTCATTGTTCATCAGTTTCCACTTCTGTAAAATGGGGGCAACACATACCTTTAGGACTGGTGCGAAGATTAAATGCCATAGCAAAAGTAAAGCACCTTGCATGGTGATATATTCAGAATATGGACAGTAACTGCTTGCTCCCTCCCCTTTCTGACTCCCTGGGGACAGACAAGGCTCATAGATGAAGAGATCAGGGTCCTGGGAGGCTCTGGCACCTGGCCAAGGTTATACAGCTCGTAAGCAGTATGGCTAGCATGAGCACTGCTTTGGGTGACTCCCAGGGCTTGTTCCAACTTTCTACACTTCATTCCCAGCCCCTTACCTGGCCAGACACTTCTCCTCAGCAGCACAGCGCAGGGAGTACAGATGGGCTCTCTGGACATAAGTGGACGCCTGTACGTAGTTGGGGTCCGGGACCAAGTCAGGGAGGCCTGGAGTGGGAAATGGGAGAGGGAGGAAGAGCACGACATTGAGGAGGGTCAGGCTGGCCACCACTGCTAATGTCCAGAGGCCTCCCCCAACCCCAACCCCCTTTGCCATTCTCCTTTTGCTGCTCGGGCTGTCACCTCCTCCAGGAAGCCTTCCCACCCAATCTAGGTGTACAATTTGAACCATTCCCCCTGGGTGCTCTGTCCTGGGCTCAGGTGTTCCTCGGGCATCAGAGCTCCATAGTGTGGGAGCTGCCAAGAGCTCCTGGGAGAGATGGGACATAAGCAAGATCTGGGAGACAGGGCAGAATTTGGAGGGCCAGAGAAGAGGAGGGGGAATGGCATGAACAAAGGTAGGGAGGCAGGACCAAGTCATTTTCTGGCACAGACACTTACCTCCCTGCCCAGGCCTCTGGGCACCAGCCCCTAGGTGCCCTCTGCTCCTCTCACCTCTGGCAGCAGTGTTCTTTTTTTTAAAATTATTTTTAGGTTTTTCTGTTTTGTTTTGCTTTTTATCGTCACACTTCATATCCACACCAGATGTATACTCCCTCAGCGGCATTCTTTGTGAACCACTAAGAAAACCCTGGGCTTCCGTTCCCAGAAGGCTCCTGGGCAGATCCAGGTGAATTTTGGCTGGCAGAAGTAGGGGTGGGCAGGAAGGGCTGGTCTGGAAGGAAAACACTCAGGGCTCCTCTTTTCTGGCACAGCCCCTCCTTCCCACTTCCTGCCGCTGGGCACCCCAGACCTGAACCCACCCTACCCTGTCTGCATCCTCGGGCCTCTGACCTGAGGGAGGGCCTGGGTCTGGCTCCCTCCCCCGCAGGGCCCAGGTTCAGGTGCCCCGGGGAGGTCTGGAGACTGCTCCAGCCCCTGTGGGTCACTTGTTCCCCAGGATGTGCCAGAGCCAGGGATCTGTCCATCCTGCCACTCTCCCCCACACCCCTGCTGTGCTGGAGTTAATCCAAGAGTTATTGGGAATAAGCAGAAATCATACTCAGGTGCCCATACCCTATCTGCACTGGGATAAAGAAGGGACGGTCTTTATCTGGGGCATGACGGGCACAGGGGTGGGGTGGAAGGTAGACGGGGGGTGGGGGGGGGGACTGCAGAGCCCTGACTCCATCCCAGCTTGGCCACCAACTTGAAGGGGAGTCAGCTTTGGGCATCTAAGTCCCTTCCCCAGTCAGGCCTCAGAGGTTCTGGCAGGTAAATGAGAGGGTGGGATGAAATGAGGTTCTAGGGCCTTCTCAGCCTCTTTCAGGCTAAAGAGGGGGCAGGGGAGCATGAGGGCAAGCAAGGGGAGGGGAGGGCTTGAGTCATTCAGACAGTCTTCCAGCCCCCTCCCCTTGCTGCCAAAACCCTCGTCAGCTTTTAAGTTCAGAAGATGAGGCAAACAAGGGGGAACCCTGGCTTCTAAGCTTTTGAAAGAGGTGTCTGAATGAACCCCTACCACCCCCCCTCATATACACCTTGGGTCCCCAGACCCTAGTCCTGCCCTCCCTGGGGCCTGGGCCTCTTGCGGGAGGCTGGTCCAGGCAGCCAGCATGATCTCACCTACTTGGAATGAAGTGGAAGCTGGAGTACAGGGGTGGGTGAGGATGAGGTCGCTCCTGGCTGATGGGGGCTGTCTTGGCGAGCCTAGGCCCTATTATCCAAGCCCCCAGGAATGCCTGCAGTCATTTCCCAAGGGACCTCAGGCCCACAAAGCAAGGGCCCACCTCAGTGCCAAGTGGGAGCTGGTGCTCACCCTCAGGTCCCAGGCAGCCTCTGGGAGAGGAGTGAGGCAGAACGAGACGGCCCCCTTCACCATCATCAACGTGCCCTTCCCTCTGCAACATGTGGGGATGGCTCAGCTGGACCTGGAGCCTCATGGGACCCAGCATTCAGCACCAGACGGCCCACTCCCCACCCCACCCCACCCCACCCCCAACCTGGTTTCAATAAACACTGCACAGATGGCTCCATAAGGCTTTTCTGGCCCGACCCTTCTTCTCTAGGCCATTTCATGAGCTGGCTGTGCAGTTCAGGGAAGTCAGAAGAGCCAGCTGAGTAAGAAGCCAGGGGTCCTCAGTGAGGGCTGGTGCTGCTCCTGGCCTCTGACTGAGCCCCGACCCTAGTCATAGGCTGAGCCTTGACCCTGATCAGACACTATGCCCTGATCACAAGCTGAGCCCTGGTCCCAGACACAAACTGGACCCTGACCCTGGTCACACACCGAGCCCTGACCCTGGCCTCCGACTGAGCCTTGACCTGGTCCCAGACTGACCCCGACTTACACTGAGGCCTGATACCAATCCACAACTCTGAGCCTCAGACTCACTGCTGTATGTCCCCAGAGGATGGGTTAAACTCTGTACTTTAAAAAAATTTGTTAATGAGTTGCTTTGATATCATCATCCCTTTTTGATGGTAACTGAATGGGGTGGGTTTTCTGAAAGCTCCAAGCAACACCAAGGAGTCCTCCACGTGAGGGTTCTGAAGAGAGACTAAGGACAGACAGCCGGGGCCACTGGTCACACTCTGAAACCTGACTCCACTCATAGGTGATTATCTTCTTATTATTATTAATATGGAAGAATTTCAGGCTCAAGTGGGTGCCTCCTACTCCCTGCGTGGCAGTGACACCACAGGCTGCACATACATCTATCTCACCACCCATTGGTATCTATCTATAATCATATTTAATCATATTTACCTGTGTCTCCTCCCCTCCAGCCCCAGCAGGGTCACCCAGGGCTCACCAGCATTTACTGTGGGGATAACTAACTGGCCCGAGTCCCCTCAGCCTTTGGCAGGCAAGAGTCTTTAAAAATTAGCAGCTCAATGCATCACTGTTCAGCCATCCACAAGTGTGCTCCACACCTCTGGCCCCTGAGACACCAGGGCACACAGGACCTTTGGAAGTGCTGGAGGAAACCAAGGTTCAGAGAGAGCAATGAATTTTCCCAAGGCCAACAGCAAGTTGGAGCAGCCCCAAGAGGAGATTCTAGGTCCCAGCTCCTTCCCAGGATGCCTCCTGTTGTCCTCCTTTTTATAAAAACCAACTTTTTTTCAAGGTTTAATCAAGACACAGTCAAATGCACAGATGCTAGATGTATAGTTTGATACATATTGTCAAATGCATACACCTGTCTAACTACTGCCACGCTCAAACTATAGATCAGGAATTCTTAACCTTTTTTGTTCTATGAAGCCCTTTGCCAGTCAGGTGAAAACCCTTACTAAGTCCACACTATACTGCGTATTATTTAATAAATACATCACACCTGCACCAACACCTCCCCACAAGAATTTTTTTTTGAATTTCAGTTCAAGCTCATGGACCCCTGGTTAAGAACCCCTGCTCTAGATTGTTTCTGCCACCCAGAAAGTTCCCCCCTGCCTTCTGCCTCCACTCCCCCTCCTGCCAGCAGCCACTGATCTGCTTTTTAATCACCACAGATTAGTTCTGCCTCTTCTAGAACATCATAGAAATGGAATCACTCCTACCATTGTTTATTTTCTCTGTTCCACTGCCTCTGACCATCACCGCGGCCTCCTGTGGCTCCACTGGCTGTGCTCTGGCCCTGTCATGTCCTCCTTGCCCTGGGAAGGCAACAGCTCTGGGAAGCTGCTGGCAAAGAGGGCAGCCCTCCTCCCCACCCTTCAGCATCCCCTGCTGAGGTCCCGGGGAACAGCAGGCCCCCCTCCCTCAGCTGGTATGTTTTTCCAGGAAGGAACAATGCCTCCTTCTCTGGGCCTGCTCTCCCAGGGACAGCCTGTCAGCAGCCAGGCCCGCAGGCCTGCCTCTCAGCGCCCTTCGTCATCGGGCTTGGGTGTGGGGAGGGGGCTGTGAGATTTTGGGAAGGAGGATGAGGGGACCCTGAGCTGGGGCTTGTGGGGTATAAGGGTAGGGGTATTGGTCCGCTGTTTCTGGCTTGTGGGGTACAACCAGGCCCTCCAGGCAGGCTGACAATGTTGGGTGAAGTCCAGTTATAACCAGACTGGGTGACTGCACCCATCTCAATAAGTGTGTTTTAAAGAAAGGTCCTGGAGCGAGGATAATGCTTACTCACAAGGTGGGGAGGAACAACGAGGGCATTTCAGCCATCAGTCACGGGAACGTAATTTGCGGGGGGGTGGGGCTGGGATCTCTTTTCTAGCATACTCGGATTCATCTAGCCCTTGGGCCTGGAACTGGAGACTCAATGAACACTTCTCCCAGCAACTCCCCATTTTTATAAATGCAAAAATTTGAATGAATCATGCTTCTCAGTCCAGAGCAAACTAACCATTATCACATCACTGGTCTATGCAAGGCCCCTCTCTTGCCTTACTTAAAATTTGTTTTTGCCCTCATCCCCACCCCTGACCTTCAGACATGTCTTTGAACATTTGCATAAAATCTGCAGTGCATTTGGGATGGGTGCATGTTTTTAAAGCATATAAATGATCTCATCTTATATATCGCGTTCTGTTTCTTGATCTAGTTCACTGCTTGTCCTGGCTAAGTAGGATTCCACAGTGTGTATCCACCACGTCCAGTCTGTCCAGTCTCCTGGTAATGGAATTCCTGGTCGCCTCCAACTGCCAATCCACGCACATGCCCCAATGAACAGCTTGTATGTGCTGCCTCATGAACCTGGGTGAGGGCACACATCCAGCTCCCTTTCGACTCTTGGATCATCTCCAGTCTTGCTCAGCTTTCTCCCAAGCGCCCTGCTCCACTGGTGGGGTGATGGGATGTGATGGGTCTGACCCAAAGGCTGGGTAGAGGGTCTCACTCAGCCTACCCAGGAAGGCCCTGTTCACCATGGGCATCCTGCCTCCTGACCCGGGAGGCAGGCAGGAGCCTGGGTTCTTGCCCAGCTCTGTCATAGACCTTCTGTGTGATGGGCAAGCCCAGCCCCTCTCTGGTCCTCGCCGCTCCCAACTATCCAGTTCTAATTGCCCTCCACCCCACTTGTGGCCAGAGAAATGTGCTGACCGTGGGGGGTCGTGCACACAGTGATCCAGACCGCAGAGAGCTGGGGTTCAGGTTGGGGGTGGGGACAGCACTGAGTCAGAGGGCAGCAAAGGCCCTGGGATGGCTGAAGCCAGGCTGCCCTGCTGGGGAAGGGCTGGGTGTGAGTAAAGCAGGGCCCTAGGGCCATTCTGCAGAGAGCCACTGCCCTCAGGGAGCCCCTTTGGCCTTGGCTGACCACTTCTGACACTCCAGGGCAGTGAAGACACAGAAGTGAGGGAGAAAGACTAGAGTCCTATACTCCTGCTCTGCCTCTGGAGCTCCCTGTGTTTGGGATCCAGGACCCCAGTGGGAGAAACCCTTCACACTGATGCTTGGGGGCCAGTGTGCTCTGGACCCTGTCCCTGTCCTCCTACCTCACGAGCCTAGAGCTGCTGGACAGCTCATGTGCCAACCTGCAGGAACCCAAGGTCAATGGCAGTCTTCGCCTTCCCTTTCCCTGGTGGGACTCAGTTAGGGCCTTCTCACAGAAAAGACATCAGCAGGCAAGGTTGCCATCTTGTCCAGGTCCCTTCCACTTTCTGAGCCTTGGTTTCCCCAGTTGGATGATAGGGGAAATTGGACTAACTGGCCCTTGAGCACAGATTTGATAGAATGATTAACACTTGGAGATTAAAATACTTTTTTAGGAGCTATTCAGTCCATGCCTCAGGCTTGTGCAAGAGCCGGAGACCTCTCACGACCTCTACAGATAATGCTTTCACAGTCAGGAAATTCTCCCAGCGTCTGACCTAAATCCTTCCTGCTCCATTAGAAGTCTGTTCCCTCCAACTCAGCGGTTCCTGGAGGCTGCCCAGTGCTGAGGGCCCTGCGGTCACATTCCTGCCTTTTGCCCGCACCATCACCTGTTTCCCTGTTGGCGTCCCCTTTTCTGTGGGTACAGTAAACCTGGTCTCCTTCAAAACCTTTTCTCCCCGAGCCTCCTGCTCGTAAGAAGCAGATGATGGAAAATGGAATGCAAACTAGCCCTAATCTCTCGAGCCCAGGGCTGGAGAATAAACAAAGTCCAGCAGGAACCAGTCAGTCGGTTGTGAAATATGTGCTGAGCGGGATGTTTTGGCTAGTGCAGCCAGACTCCAGAGGAGCCCCTAGGTGGGGAGAACGCAGAAAGCTCTCCAGAGCTCTGCCCTGAATAAAGATGAGCACGGAGGGCCTCCGGGGCTTGAGCTGGTTGCTCTGGACCCTACACAGTTATTATCTAATAATCAGGACATGAAATTGTCGGCGCCGGCCTCTGCGGCCCTACACCTGACTGGTGAGCAGGCAGGCAAGGTGGCTGCAGAATCCACTTTGCCCGGTCATGAAGGGGCCAGTCCAGCCCAGGCAAATGAGAAAAGGGGGACACAAAGCCAGGCCCAGAACCTTCAGTGGCCCTCCATGGCCTACAGAGTCAAGCCCAGATTTCTCTGAGTGGCCTTCTGAGGTCTGGCCTTACCTGTCCTCCCAGATCTCTCACCCCTAAGGATCAGCACCCTGACCTTTTCTACCCTCCATCTCCATGATGATCCTATGATGCCCTTGTCCTGGAATTCCCTGCTACACACACACACACACACACACCCCAGCTCTGCCCATGCAGGGGTCCCCAGTCATTAGGCCCCAAAGCCCATCTTCTCAGCCTGACCACCCCCACCCTGGGCCCCTTGTACAGCACACATCCGCCGACAGGCGCAGTGGCAGCGACCACCTCACTCCACATGTGTGTGCCACAGGGTTCAGCTCAGAGAAGGGACCTGTGAGTGTTCATTGAGCAAACTGCCCGGCCAAGCATTGAGCTGGGAGGAAGCCTGCGCTGACCTTTCCTCTCGCCACGCCTTCTGCCGCCTCCTTGCACACCCTGCTCACACTTCTTCCCAGTGTGAAGACGGCTCCGGACTCTCCTGTCCAGTCAGAATCCTCCTCACCCTTGCAGGTCCCCCATCCCCACCCCTGAAGCTCCAGCCCCCCTGGGTTCCCTCAGATCCTTCACGGTGGACTTTTAATTTTTCTCACACAACCTGCTCTCCCCACAGCCTTCCCATCTTGGCTGATGGCCACCTCATCCTTCCAGCTCCCCAGGCCATACACCTGTGTGTCATCCCTGCCCCACCTCTTTCTTTCACACCCCACAGCCAATCTGTCAGGAAATCCTATCAGCTCTATCTCCAAAATATATCCTGGATCTGACTTCTCACCACTTCCATTGTTACATCCTGCCCGGCCACCATCTTCTCTGCCTGGATCTCTGCCTCCTCTGGGTCTCCCTGCCTGCTCCCCCCACCCAGCCCACTCCCAACACAGCAGTGGGGGGACCCTATATAAATGTCAGTTGTTGCTCAGCTCAAACCCTGCAGCCACTCCCTAGTGGAGCAGAGTAAAAGCCCAAGTCCTCACGGAGCCTACAAGGCCCTCCATGGTCTGTGCCCTGTTACTTCTCTGACCTTGTCTCCTACTACTTATAGCCCCCTCTACCTGGTTCCAACCACAGAGGAACACACTTGAAAACACAAGGCACTTCCTGCCTCAGGGCCTTTGCATTGGCCATTCCCTCTCCCTGGAATGCTTTTCCCACTGATGCTCATGCATTCACGCCCTTCAAGTCACTGCTGCAATGTCACCTTCACGAGGCCTATGCTGACCATCTTTCCGAAATCTGTCACCTGCCCTGACCCCCGCACTCCTGCTCCCCCTTACTTATCTCTACTTTTTCCGCAGAACTTACCACCTTCCAATATGCCTTAGTTACCTATTTATTATGTTCACATTAAAATCTAAGTCCCACAAGTGCAAGGATCTTTGTCTTTCTTTTCACTAATGGACACCCAACTCTAGAACAACGCCCGACACCGGCGCACAGCAAGGCCCTCAATAAGTGTCTGTTGAATAGATGAGATGACATCTGCTCTCTTCAGCCAGATGCAGCCCCCAAGGGCAGGGGTGGGTGGTATTTCCATTGCCTGCCCACACAGCTGCCGGCCCAGGTCCGGGCGTCCTGCAGGTGCTTGTGGCTGGAGAGACGGGCGAGATGGCAACGAGCCTGGGCCCCTCTGCATTCCCGGTGCCTGGCTTCTGGCTGCCAGGCTGCAACCTCAGTGAGGCTGAACTCCCCACGCCCAGCCCAGGGCCTGGCACTGGACTCTCCTGGTGAAGGCATGTACGGATGCTCATCTCACAGGGGTCTGGTGGCATCTGCCTGTGTGAGCGCAGGCATCATTATCAGGGAGAGGCTGGAATTGGCCCCCAAAGTCTTTCTTTGGAAAAAAAAAAGCATTTGTTTGGGATTGGAAAACCCAGGGATCCCGATGGCCCATGAGCAGGGGGAAGGTGGCAAGGGTCTGAAGCTTTGGTGGCAAAGGTCTGAATTCCTTCCTGCTCTGGCAACCTAAACCCCATCACCCAATTTTAGGTGATACTGAAATGACTACTTCCTGGAGTGCCCAGAAACAAGGGAGAAAGGGACGCAGGCCCAAGCCTCATCCTGTAATGCTGAATCCAGACAAAAAGGCCACAGGTCCAGCTGCCTGTGGCTAGGAGGCGGCTGGGCCAGAGACTCCTTCCAGCCTCTCAAGCCCCAGTGCGCCTCCGCAGGAATGCCGGGCATAGGAACTGGAAGCAGGTGTGGGCCCGCTGGCTCTCCCCACTCTTCCTTCCTCTCCTGCCCATTTCAGCCACTGCCCTGGGGAGTCTTCCCTGAGTTCTTGGCTTGGACAGGAAATGGGGTAGAACCCAGCTGGCAGCTATTGGGTAGGGGTGCCCCTTCTGAGACCGGAGGACGGTAAGATGGCTGCCCCAGGGTTAGGAGAGAAGGGTGGGGGTCAGAAGGCCTGAGCTCACAGGCCAGGTCTGGCAGTGGCCTGGTGCCAGGGAAGCCCTAAAGGAGGGGTTCTTAACCAGGGATCCGTGAGCTTGAACTGAAACTCAAAAAAGCATTATTCTTGTGGGGACATGTTGGTGTGGGTGTGATATATTTATTAAGGAATACACAGTATAGTGTGGACTTAGTAAGGGGTCCATGGTTTTCACCTGACTGGCAAAGGGGTCTGAGGAACAAAAAACCCTGCCCTAAAGGCTCTCCACTCCTCACCCCCATCACCCCAAAGACTCTGTGGAGCCTGCAAACTCAAGGCAAAAATCCAAATTTTGTTTTTGAGGGGGTTTAGACCTGAGAGAAACCATGAACCCTGAGAGAGGTGACACAGACTTTAAAATACCCTTCCCTGAGGGGCAGGAGCTGGGTGAGGTTGAGGCAGAGTGGGTGTCAGCCTAAGTCTAAGCTTGGCCATTCATTAACGCTGAGACCTTGGGCAAGTTACGTAACTTCTCTGAGTCTCAGCTTCCTCATCTGCAAATAGGGGACACAATGCCATCTACCTCACAAGGTTGTCAGGGGACTAAATGAGAAAATTAAATAAGATGCTCGGCACAGTGTCTGGCACCCAGCAAGTGTTCAATACACAGCAGCTGCTGTCATCGATATCATTTAAAATAGGAGCTGTCTCTTCTTGCAGGGATGGTCTAGTTTGAGACCAGGGGAGAGAGAAGGTGGGCTTGCAACTGGGTGATAAGGAAGCATGCCTGGGACGAGGAACGTCTGCTCAGACACCAGGGACCCTCAACTGCCAGACAGGGAGGCAGGAAAAGGCACCAGGTCCTTCTGTCTCCACACCTCCAGTGACCCTCTATCGCAACTTCCTGAAGGAGCAACCTGAGACAGCTTCAGGGAAGGGAGGAGGAAAGCTGAGCCAGACTCCCTGGGCTCCAACCTTCGCGCCACCAGTTACCAGTTATGTGACCTTGGGCAACTTACTTAACCTCTCGAATGTCCTCAGTTTCCCCATCTGCAAGATGGGGATAATAATAGTGCCTCCTCATTGGGTTGTTAGGAGCCTTCACCGTACCACTACACTGGGGAGGGACTCTGCCTCCACAGCCCTTCACGCCCACAACCCCATTTCACCCTGTCACAACCGGTGCCTGGAATATAATAGTCAGTCAAATATCTGTTGAATGAATGATCAGATGGATGAATGAATGAACGAGGTGGGCAGGGTAAACAAGAATGCATACAATTTAAAAAATGCATGGTGGTTAAGAACTCAGGATGGAGAGTCATGTAAACTCAAATCCTGCTTTCACCATTAAGAGGCTGTGTGACAGTCAGTGAGGGATCCTGTCCCTTATCTGAAAAGTGGAAGTAAATAATGGCACCTGGCTCGCGGGTTCTCTGTGAGAATTAAGGGAGATACTGTGTAAAGTGTTCAATAAATGCTAGAGTAATTATCTCCCCTGGTTGCAAATGGGGGAAACTGAGGCTCAGTGAGGGCCAGTCAGTGGAGGAGCCCTGAACTCCGGCCCTGCCCTGCCGGGCTCGCTGGTCTTCTCAGAGCATCACAATCCTTTGCCTGAGCATGGGCCGCCCTAGGTCATCTCAGCACAAGACAGTCTGAATTCTGGCTCAGCTACACCCTGCTGTGAGACCATGGCAGGCCTCAGTTTTCTCATCTGTAGAAGGAGGATGACAATCTTCACCTCAGTGGGAGGTCGTGAGGATGACTGAAATTGCACATTTAAGCCACTAAGCTCAGCAGGTGCTCCTCAGCAAATGGCTGGGTTCTTATCCTTATCCCTGTCTCAGAGCCCTAACTCTGGAAGCTTGTTTGGTGGAGGCCTGCTTCTGTCCTTCCCTGTGTCTACTTCAAGCCTGGTGGAGACGGGAAGGGAGTCCGGGAGGGCTGCTGGCCTGGGCAGCAGGAGGCCTGGAGGTCAGGCCCAGGTGAGGGGCCCAGGAAGTGGGAGTGGGGCAAGGAGCTGGGCAGCTCTTGTGGACTGAGGGTCCTGGACTGGCCTCTTGGGTCCAGGAGGCTGGACAGTTCCCAGGGGGGCCTAGAAGCCTGAGAGAAGGGAAGAGGAGGAGGAAGGCAGTGCCTGGGGGTTCTGGAACAGTAGGCTAAGGTGCTTAGATTTGGTCCTGAAGTCATGGAGAGCCACACAACCTTCTTGAACAGGGGAGTGACATGGTTAGCATTGCCATGGTTTTTTTGCCCAACATGTAGGATGGAAGGGAAAGGGAGAGGCTGGGGACAGGGGTCACTCCTAGCCTCCAATTGGCCATGTGAGGACAGGGAAGGAGGACACATGCTGGGCAACATGGGCTCAGCTACTGGATATACCCTGGGAGGAGGTCCAGGGCAGCCTGCTCCATGGTACTTTCACGGGATTGCCAGAGCTGGTGTATCAGGCTGGGAGGGGAGGAGTGAGGGGAGGCCTAGAAGGAGAGCTGTGGTCTTCTGAGATCACCAGCTCCAAGAGGCTGAGGCTGTGCGGAGGCAGGAGCAGGGGCAAGGAGGCCTGCAGAGGAGGACCAGGCAGTAGTCAGGGAGAGGCCATGTGGGAGCCGGCAGAGCCCAAGGGACTGGCCGGGCCTGAAGAGCAGACGACCCCCTCCAGGCCTCTGCACTGACTTGCTGTGAGAGCCAGGGGAACACCCGGCCCTGCCTGGGTCTCTCTTTCCTCCTCTCATTCTTTCCAGTTATGTGATTCCAAAGTGGGGGACAACAGTATGGCAGGAGGCCTTGGGCAGCCCCCGTGCCCAGGATGGGAGGGGAGAGGGTGCGGGTGCCTGAGGAAGGGACAGGGCTCAGGACAGGCGCTTGGAAACCACCCAAGCAGGGAAGGACGTGGGCGGTACGCACATGTGTTTAGTGTTGTGCGGACATGTCCCGCCCACACGCGTGCGCAGGCTGCCAGCACCGGCCTCAGACCCCGTGGTGTGCGGCCAGGACGAATGAGGTCAGGTTTGGAGAATTTGCCCTGGGCTCCCGCACCAGGCCTGGGGGTCTGAGTTTAAGGACAAGGCTTGGCCTTCCCCGCACTGGGATTTTCCACGAACCCAACCTAGCTGGGTGGGAAGGGAGGAATCAATAATGGGACATGGCATTGCTCCCTCTCTGGGCTCTTTGTGAGCCCCAAACCAGCCTTCCTCCACCCCGCCTGGCCACATATTCCCACCCCACCCCACGCCTCCATGACCCGGAAAGGAGTTGAGCCGCCATCCCTTGCTGCAATTCTTGAGCACCTTCCCCTCTGGGAAGTCAGCCCTGAGCTCCCAGCCCCTGACTGGGTAGGCCCCCTGCTCTGGGTCCCATATCCCCCCACTTGCCCAACAACAGCACTGAGTCACCCCATCCCAACCCCACTTGCGCTTCCCCAGGGCAGGGCCTGGTTTGGTGCACACAAGCACACAGGCTTGACACTGAGTATGCTCCATTCAGAAGAGACATGGCTTTGACCCAAAACCAACTGCAGGGCTTAGGGGCTGTGGCCAGAGGCCCTCCTAAACACCAAGCACCCCCACTTCAGACTCAGCCTGGCCCTGGCCCATCCTACGCTGAACCCAATGACTTCCTGAAGTCCTGATGGGCCAAAGAGGGGCCCTAGAAAGCTCCCTGGCTGGGAGCCCAGAGGCCGAGGCCCAGGCCTGGCTCCACCAGCCTCAGGCTGTGCCATTTGAGGCCTCAGCTGTCTCCTCTGCCCAGAGGTGGGGCTCTTCTGGCCGAGACCCACTCTGAGGTCTTGCCTTCTAAGAAAAGCTGCCACAAAAGTTTAGCACCCTTTAGGAAACAGGCTCCAGGAGCAGTGGATGCCTGCTGTAGGGATGCTGCAAATATCCAGGGAGCACCAGACGGGAATGGGTCACAGTGTGCAGGAGAACACATCCTCTGTCACATCACAGAAGGTCCCTCCATCTGGCTCCTGTCCTGAGCTCCTGCAAGTTCTCAAAGTGGCAATCAGCATCCAACTCGAGTGCTAGGCCTTGGATGTGAGGGAGCGAGTGCCACCAGTGGGGACACTCCTGTCCCCAAGCCTTGGGTTCCTGCAGCCCCCAGGGAGGCAGGAGGCCCCTCAACAGCAGCCCTCCTCCAAGATCATGGCTGGAGACAAAGCAGCAGTCCCTGCTGCTGAAAGAGGGAGAAGGGCCAAGGCTGGGGATTTGGCCCCTGGGTCCCTGGGCCCCACAGGGCTCAGCCTTCAATGAGTGGGCCTGGCAGCTTGGAGCAGAGAATAGTGGGTAAAAGGCACTGACTGTAGCCTGAAATAGGCGGGTCAGAGGGGAGCACCTAACCACGAGGGGCTGAGGGGAAGACCCTGACCAAAGCTGACTGCCCCACAGGGAGAAAAGGAAGAAGGGGAATTCTAGGACAGCAGAGAGACTTCCAGCCCTGGCCAGTCCCCCAGATGGCCCTGGCCACAGTAGCCCCACCTGTTAACAGCAAGTGTGGAGGTTGCCCCTCTGAGGCTGCCCCCTCTACTGCCCCATCGTGTGTAGCACATTGGGCCTTCCCGAGCCTTGGTTGTACTGTCACCCCCTGCAAAAAGCCAGGACAGGCACACCCAGGTCCTGTCCACAGCTGCCTTCTGGGACTCTCCCCCAGGGCCAGGACTAGAGGTGAGGTGAGTGAGACGAGTGAGCCACTGGCCTGGGGTGCAAAATTTTAGAGGTGCCAAGAAGCTCAGTAAGCAAGATGAGTAATATTTTAATGCAACGATTTTTTTAAAAATTCAAAATGAATGCAAAAAGTGTGCGATGAACAAAATATCAAAATTTCAAATAAAGACAGAATTGGTCTGATTTTCCCTTTTACCTCAGGCTCCAATACAGCTCAGCATCAAAATATTGCCTTAAAATATTAAGCATCTTGATTACTGAGCTTTTTCGGTGCCCCCTTAATTCTGTGCCCCAGGCCAGTGCCTCACTTGCCTCTCTTTAGTCCTGACCTCAGGGAGCTCTAGGTCAGCCAACCTGGACCCCTCCTGGGCCAGGAGCTCCCCCTCTTACCTCCTGCTCATTAGGACAAAGCTCACATGTGCCCAGCTGTGGGGAACTTGCTACACCCCCAGAATCATCACCTAAGGCCTTTCTGACCCTGAAGACCAGGTTTCTGATGCTCCCTGCCTCTACCTCTGTGGCTGGCACAGGGACACTCCATGGATGGAGGAGTTGGAATTGCTCGGCTTAGAATGAGGGAGAGGCAGGGAGCAGGGCTTCATCCTTGTCAGGAAGGTGACTCCTCCAGAAGCTTAGTTGGTCCCTCCACACCCCCCCACACACCCCTTCAAAGCCAGGGTCAGGACCTCGACCAGCCTGGCCAAATGCTGGCACTGGTGATGCCTGGATGTGGGAAGGCAGGGAGGTGGGGCCCACTGAGGCTGGCGGCTGGGGCTGCAGGTGGGCTTATATTAGCAGCTCAGGGGAGACCTTGGTAAAGGATGAAGGAGGGGTTGGGGCGCCAATGACCAGGAAGCCGGACAGAGGGCCCGAGGGACAAGTACTCACCACGACCGTTCTGGTTGGGTCTGTACACGCTGCCCACGCTGAGGCGGCCCTGCTGCGCGCCGTTCCGCTCCCCACCGAGCGGGGGCGCGTCGGAGCTGCGCACCGGCAGGTAAGGCGGCTCCAGCACCCGGAAGGGGGGCTGCGGCTCCACTACCCGCGGCGGGACGTAGGCCTCGGGCGGCACGTTGGCGTAGGGCGGGTACCAGCCGAGGCGGGGGTCGTTGCCGTAGGCGCCTCCGGTGGCCTGTGCCGCGTCGGGGCTCGCGTCGGGGTAGGCCTGCTCCAAGCCCGCGGTGCCCTCGTGGTACAGGCTGTGAGAGTAGCGGCGGTCCAGGCCGTCGGGGGGCTGCGGCTGCGGCTGCGGCGCGTAGGGCCTCTCCGGGACCGGGGCCGGGGCCGGGTAGAAGCCCTGGGGCGAGTACTCGGGCTGCTCCTCGCCGCCGCCATACTCCTCGTAGCGCGCCCGGGGCTGGAAGGGGTAGATGACCCCCGCCGAGGCCACGGCCGCCGCCCCTGCGCCCATGCCGCCGCCTGCGCCGCGGTAGTACACGTAACCCTGGTCGTAGGTCCGCGACACGGGGTCGTAGTTCTCGTACTGGCTGACGAAGGGCGCCTGCGGGTAGGGGTACTGCTGCGGGAAGGAGGGCGGCTGGCGGTAGGTGGTGGCGAAGGCCGAGGCCGAGGCCGAGACCGAGGAGGCGGAGCCCCCGTGCCTTTGCTGGGAGACTGAGGTGCGGGCCCGGGCCATCCCGGTGCTGTCCCCGACGGCCACTTCGCGCCAGTTGTCGGGCACTTGGCCGAAACCAAACGGGTGCCGCGCCTGGCCGCGCACAGTGTCCGAGCCAACGCGCCCAGGCAGGGGCAGGGACGGGGCCTGCCGGCGCCGGAGGCCCCCTTGGCTGCGCCGCTGCGAGGCCTGGGGGCTGCCCGCCAATAGCACCCGGGAGCTACTCTCGGCACCCCGAGGCCCGGCCGGCACGTACTCTGAGCCGGAGTTGAGCAGGCTGTACACCTGCCCGTTGTTCTCCCATTGAATCAGCTGCCGCCAGCGCCCTGGGTCCGAGCCCTGCTCCAGTTGCGCCTGCTGCCCGTGCACCAGGACACAGAGGCAGGCGCCCCACATCAGGGCCCCCAGCTGCCAGCCGGCCCGGGCCAGAGCCATGGTGGCCCCTCTGCAGAGGCCTGGTGGAGAGGGAGGCTCTCAGGAGTAGCCCCCTGTGTGTGCTTCTCTTTCCACGGCCTCGAGGACAGGACGGCTTCTTGCCTGCCCCAGCTCTAGCTTTGTCCATCCTGGCCTTGTCCCCGGCGGGACGGTTCCTCCGATGACAGCATTTCGAGGCCAAGGAGTCAGGGCAGGGCAGGGGCGGTGCCCACGGCTGCACAAGGCTCTCTGCAGGGCACCGGGCGGGCAGGACCGCCTGGGGGCCTTACATGGCCAGCGCAGCACTGGCTGGTCGCTGGACTGGCGCTTTCCCACTCTGAATGAATAAGCAACAGCCTGGGAGCTTTGGGAGGTTTCGGGCAGCTTGGTCTGCCTGCTGGGGCCTCCTCCGCTGGGCCCTATGGCCCGCCGGGTTTTAGCTATTTGGCCTGTCCCGCAGCTGCTGTGTTTAGTCCCTGGCACTCCCAGCCAAGCCACAGACCTGCCTCTGAAGGAAGGAATGAAGTAGGGAGTAGGAGGGGGCCTCTGGGGACTCAGTAAGTGGGGCCCTGGCAGGCAGAAGAGGGCTGGGGAGTCAGCACCACCCTGCCCATTCCTTTCTTCTTTGGAAAGGACAGAACCCAGCATCCTTGATCTCCTTCTTTCTTACTGGGCTTCTTCTTTGGGCTTGAACGAGCCCCTGACCCCTGTTCACTCGAGCCTTTCCCCAGGACCCCTGGGTTCTCTTTCCCCTTGCTCCCTGTAGCCAATGCTGAGACACCCCCTTGTTGATAGGCCACCTTGGGAAGATGCTGAGCACAAGGGGGCTAGAGCTTCAGTTTTTTCCCTTCTTGGCACACCTCTGGGCCTCTCTTCCCAGTCTGTAGAATGGGGGTGTGCCTTTCTTTCCTAAATCTCTTGATTCCACATACCCTGGGAATAACCTGAGTATACATGGGGATAAAATGAAACCCTGGGGCTGCCTTTGATATGGGATAGGGGCCATTTTGAGGTAGAGAAGTCTTTAAGCATAATACAAGAGAGTAGGGAATACAGGAGAACTGGGGCTTTGTCTCCTTGCTGTGATTCAGTTGCTGGGTGATCTTGGGCAAGTCACTTCCCCTCTCTGATCCAATTATCACATCTGACTAATGGAGGATTAGATCAGATGCGCTGAGTGTTGGCAGATGCTCGGTCCCCTTTGGGATATTGGAGATAGAAGGGATCCCAGAGGTTTGACCGCTTTGGCATCCAAGGAATCACACTCTGAATGCTGTACTTCAGGCTTCCCATGGACTGCCTTCTCTAGCCCTGATCCTAGGAAATGAAGGGCAGAAATACCCCTCTTGTAGGAAGAACCTACTTTTTAGTTGGCCCCTGCAGATTCCCTCTCTACTTTGAAAACTCCTGGAGCCCACCTTGGGAAGATACGGGGCGGGGGTGGACTTTCCTTGGAATCTGCAGA
Source organism: Cabassous unicinctus (assembly GCA_029593785.1). Classification (NCBI taxonomy): domain Eukaryota; kingdom Metazoa; phylum Chordata; class Mammalia; order Cingulata; family Chlamyphoridae; genus Cabassous; species Cabassous unicinctus. The sequence goes on along the minus strand of JAQZBX010023167.1, from coordinate 6,252 downwards.
CCTCTTCTTTGGCCCCCACCCCCAATCCTTGCCAGCGAGCACCTGTTCACCCATTGTGCTAACCTTCAGATAACTTAGGGCATACATCTACCCTTTAAATATTCAAATCCCAGCCAGGGAGGGTGGGGTGCTTCCAACACCACTCCTGGCCAGCAGCCATTCAACACTGACCCCTCAACTCCCCAGCATTTGGTTTCATCTCAGCCCAGGCAGAACTCCTGCAAGGAGCAATTGGTTTGGCTCATGACACCAAGATGCCCGGGACAGGTTTGCCAAAGGCCGGGATCTGGAGGGTTAAGCCTTCCCTCCTTCCTGCCTGCCCCCTGCAGTGCTGGCCTCTGCTGCTTGGAATCCCTGGGGTCCTGTGCGGCTCTCATGCCAGATGGGCAGCAGCGCCAGGAGAGGAGGAATGGAAACAGGCCTCAGGATACCCCCAGGCAGGGAGGGGAAGGGAAGAGGAGGAACAGAGAGAGGACAGAGGATGGCAGTGAGGCAGGGGGAGCCCCACTGGCCTGGAGTTGAGAAGGTACAGCCCCTCTCCTCCAGCCAGGCAGGGGCGCAGGGCCTGGGAGCTGTGGGAAGATGTCTGCACGAACAGGGCACCAGCCATCCCACTCAGCCGGCCTCAGCCTCAGAGCCAACTTTTGGTGTGAAACCCTAGCCGCTGCTGGCTCCTGCTCCCCTTTCTTTTTTCTTAATAAGGTTGAATCAGAGTGAGTCAGTGGAGCCAAGTTTCCTGTTAGGCTCCGTTTGAATAAACTCCGCTCTGAACATAGCTTGGGCCTCCAAACGGGCTCCCCAGGCCAGGGCTCTGGCTCTGCCAGCCGCCCTTGCTGAAACCAGAGGCTCTGGGGTCCTGGCCTGGCTCCTGGCCGCTCCCCAGGGAAGCCAGTTAAGCTGGCAGAGCTTCAGGGTCTTAATCTGTAACCTGGGAGTCATGGCATGTTTGGGAGAATGAAACGAGAGGCTTACAAACTGCACCCAGCACAATGCCAGGCATGCAACCGCTGTTTCCTTTCTCCTCTTGACTCGAGAGAAGGGAGGGGTTTGTCTCCCTAGGGTCTCCCCTCGCCCCCCCCTTTTCTCTGTCCCTTTCCTGTTTTTATCCATCTTCAGAGTCCTTCCTTGCCCAGGGTGAGCCTTGTACAGGGCAGGGCCTGAAATGGCATCTCCCCCAGGGCCTGTCCTCTTCCCTCCCCTTCCCACCCTCCCTCAGACCACCTTCTCCCTGCCAGGCTGGGTCTCCTGCAGTGGCCGATAGGGCCCAGCTGGGTGGGGGCCCGCAGCTCTGTGAGCCCATGGAACCTGTCTCCACATGTGGGGCAAGGCCTTGCCTCTGTAGCTAGGGGTAGCCTGGCATCCTTAGGATGAAAGCTGCAGTGGGGGAGCCTGAATGAGACCTGTGGGCAGGCTGTGGAGGAAGAAGGGTTCCTCACACCAGGCTGGCTGGGCCTGAGCTGCAGAGGGCGGGAGGGCGAGGCAGCTCCTCTTTCTTGGCCCATTTCTGTTCCTCACAGGCTGGGATTCGTACCCACATTTTTAAGATCCAGGGAGGCACGTGGTTGAGGCTCGCTGCCTGTCCTCGTCACTCGGAGGACCTATGACATGGGGCTGAAAAAGCCTGTTGACAGTGTGCTATTTATTAAGCACCTACTGTATGCCCAGCTCTGGCTGGGTTGTCCCATGGAGTGGCCTTGTCCTGTGATACTGGGATGGAACTCCAGGCTCAGGAAAACCAGTGGGGGGAGTGAAGAGGCAGCAGGACTGAGAAGCAGAGGGTTTGGGGAGCAATGAGAGGACCAGAGCCCTGGAATGTTTAGCTGCTTTTCAAAGGGGACTCGGAGGCCCACTGTGGGTCAGAAAGTTTCCGTTGTCGGGGCTGAGGGATGAGGGCAGGCCCTGGAGTGCCCCTGCCCGCCGTCTCCCAGACGGGGCAGGGCTGGGTCTCTGCCTCCTCTCCACGATCCCCGACTACTGGGCCCAGGCCTGGGCACCTGGGCAGGCGGCTCAGGAAAGGCTGAGGGATTTATGCTGAACTGGAAATGGAAGTCCCACCCAGGCCAGCAGAGGCCTGGCCCAGCTGCTGCCTCTGGAAAGTGGGGCTGGAGGAAGTGCTGAGTGAGGAGGCAGGCGAGCTGGCACAGAAAGCGCTGACTCTGCCGGGATAGGACCACTGAGTGACCACCGCCAGCTGGGCCAGGCCCACCCCTCCCCCACTTCTGGCACAATGGCAGGGGAGGCAGGGGCTTGGGTCCCCAGAGCCAAGGCAGCCGTGGAGGGGGCCCGTGGAGGGGGCTGGCGCCCTTGGGTTTGAAAGTGTCTCTCTTCAGGGCTGGAACTCAGGAACAGCCCAGAAGTAGGGGAGGTGAGGTCAGAGCCTTTGTGGGGGGCATCTGGGGTGGGGGCAGGGAAAGAACCCACCCTTCTCCAGGACCCAGGGGAATTCAGGGGCTCTGGCCGCTTCCCGCTCTATTTTCCCTCCCAGTTCTCTCCCCCATGGTTCCCTAGGGAACTGGAAATACCGGGCCTGATATAATAGTCTGGGCATCGAGGCAAGGCTCCAGGAGGCAGAAGGCCTTCTGGGTCCCCCTCAGCTACCACCCAGCCAGCTTCTGGTGCAGGCGTGGCTCTGGGACTGGCTGAATGGGCCCAGAGCTGGTGGAGGCCGGGGAGGGCCATTTTTACAGGAATGCGGCAGCTGAGGAGAGGAGGTCCCATCCCAGGGGCCTCCCCTGGTAGAGGGATTCTGCTGTCCTTCTTGGGGATGGGGTGGGGCGGGGATCCTACAGCTCTGCCAGCTCAGACTCGGCAAATGCACGCTCAGGCAGGGGCTGCTGGGTAGGAGGGCTCCTTAGGTCAATTAGCTCTTAGGGTTTTGGTTAAGGGGGGTAAAGGAGAGGATGCAACAGAGTTCCCTTGGGTTGCAGCTAGAGAATTAGCAGGGAAACTAAGGAATCCAGTGGTTCTGACTAATAAATAGCCTGATGGGCTAAGGGAAGACTACAGTCTTCCTATTTCTGTCTGTCTGTCTCGGCCTTTGTTTTTCTGCCTTGGTATCTTTCACTTTCACTTGCATCTCTCTGGGCTTCTGTAGCAATTTTTTTCCAATACCCCGCCCCATCTTCTCATTTGCTCATTCGTTTTCTCTGTCTCTATCTCCCTGCATCTATCTTTGCCTGTGTCTGTGTTTTGCAGTCTCCATCTGTCTGTTCTTTCACATCTTTTACTCCTTCACTCTGTCTCCATCTCTGCTGATGTTTCCTTCAATTATTCATTCACAGGGGAAGCAGATGTGGCTCAAGTGATTGAGCTCCTGCCTACCACATGGGAGGTCTTGGGTTCAGTTCCCAGTTCCTCCTGGAGAAGACGAGCAAGACAGCGAGCTGGTGCGACGGGCTGGTGTGACAGGCTGGTGTGGCGAGCTGATGCAACAAGATGACGCAACAAGGAGACACAAAGAGGAAACATAATGAGAGACACAACAAAGCAGGGAGCAGAGGTGGTTCAAGTGACTGAGTGCCTCTCTCCCACATGGGAGGTCCCAGGTTTGGTTCTGGTGCCTCCTAAAGAGAAGATGAGCAAACACAGAGCACACAGCAAGTGAACAGAGAGCAGACAGCCAGTGCAAACAACGGTGGGGGGAGGGGAATAAAAAAGTCTTTTAAAAAAAATGCACTTAGTCAGTCAACATGTTCCCTGGGTGCTCGCAGAACGCCAGGCCCAGTGCTGGCCACAGGAATTACAGAGAAGCCAGGCCTGTTTCACGTGAACAGAGAAGCACAGAGAGACGGGCTGTGGGTGGAGCTGAAGATGCTGTCCTAACTCTCTGTGACCTTTGAGAGCTGTTTCTATCTCCTTCAGTCTCCACGTCATTGTCCGTTCATCCATCCATGTCCATCTGTGACCATCCTTGTTTCATCTTCATGAGGGGCTTGCTTTCTGCTTGCCCTGTGAACATGTAGTTTGCTTATTTCTCTCTGGTGCGGGGAAAGCAGTGGAGCTGAAGAAGGGCATGTGGTCTGGGATGAGTGTGGAGGGGGGCGGTGCTGACAGCCATGCCTGCCCAAGGGCTGGGGATGGGGCCTTGCTCTCCAGACTCGGCTCTGCTGGTTACAGCAATTTGCCCAGTTCCATCTGAGCCATCTGACGCTTGGGATTCTATTCAAAGAGTTGTTTCCTTGAAGGCAACTTCAAGGTATGTGGTCATGGGTAAGGATTAAGCTCCTACGTATTCACAGGTCTGGACAAAATAAAGTTCTTTACTGATAGTATTTCCTTTACTTTAGTGTATGTGACTCCGTGACGCCCAGAAGTCTGGGGTTTGGGAGAAGAAGGGGCCACAGGGTGATAGAAGAGACGTGGATACAAAATATCAGCAAGCCTCTTAGTTTTTTAATAACTTTTTTACTACAGATAAAAGAAATGCATCAATTATAGGAAATTTAGAAAATACAGAATAAAGAGAGAAAAAACAACTCATCCTTTAACCTAGAGAGACACTATTCCAGGCTTTATTCCCTTACTTAAAACAATTGGGGTCATGTTGCATATGTTGTTTTATAGCCTTCTTTGTTGACCTATTTGATGAACCTTTCCCTGTGTCAGGGCTTCTTTTGGTGTTCACAGCTATCTCAGGAACTTCCCCTGCCCAGACGAGGGTGATCAAGCCGTTGTTCCCTGAGATGCTCTCTGGGCTGGGTGGAGGAGCTGGCTCGGGGGGCACTTCAGCCTCAGCCCTCCCGTGTTGGAACCACGTCTCCCTCAGGACTGGATCTGGATCCTAAGCCTATGATCAGAGCTCTAGTTCCATCCTCCTCTGGGAGTTTGACTCTGGGAGGTGGGCTCTGCAGACAGATCTCAGTTGGGGCATCTCAACCATGGGGTGAGATGAGAAGGTGGGATGGCGGGGGCCGCTTTAATCCCGGTCTGCCCAGAAGGCCTGCACTTCCCGGACTGCAGTATTGGGAGGACCAGACTTTTCCAGACCATAAATGGTTGGTTACAATCTCCCCGTGGAGCAGGTGGTACAAGTGGCAACTACCCAAGACTTATGTCTACATAACTACTAAGAGGGAACCTCCAGGGACTCTTCCCTGACCCCTGAAGACCTGCTCTGAGGATCTCTTGTGTTCCTCTAGTGGGAAGAGGCATCTGGCAACTTAAAAATTTTTTAATACTCTTTTCAAATGTTAGTATAATATCCATACAGAAAAGCACACACATCCTAAGTCTACAGCTTGATGAATGATCCCAAAGTGAATACCCCCACCCCGTAACCACCACCTTGGTCAAGAAATGCAACATCACAGCAGCTGGCAACTTTTAACAGGACGCTCCTTAAAGTTCTGCCTGTGACAACGCCCAGCTACATCTCAAACTGTTTATCTTCAGCAGGATTGCTAATGATTGAATTATGTGGATAAATCATCGTCAAATGAATAAGTCTCCCTTTGTTGATTCATTTTTTTGTTACTGTAAATGATGCTGTAATGAGCACTGTGTTAGCTTCTTAGGGCTGCCATATAAATTACTGAAAACCGGCTGCCTTAAAACAACAGAAATATATTCTTTCACAATTCTGTAAGCCTGAAGTCTGAAATCAAGGTGTCAGCAGGGCCACGCTCCTTCCAAAGTCTCTAGAGGAGGCCCCCCCTTGCCGCTTCTGGCGGTTCTTGTTCCTTGGTTCGTGGCAGCGCCACTCCAGTGTCTGCCTCCACCTGCGCGGCTGTCTTCCCGTGGGTCCCTCTGTGTGTTCTCTCCTCTTCTTCTAAGGACACGGGTCATTGATTTAGGGCCCACCCTGATCCATTATGACCTCATTTTAATTAATTACATTCACAAAGACCCTATTTCCAAGAAGGTCCCACTCTCAGGTTCTGGGTGGACATGAATTTGGGGGGACAGCGTTCAACTCACTGCACCCGTGAATGTTAGTCTTCACGTTCACCTCTCCTGCGTGATGACATCAGACTCCTGGGTTTGGCTCCAGCCTCCAGCATTTGTAAGCTGTGGAACCCAGGAAAAGTCAATCCCGTTGTGCCTCTTCTCTGTCTGTAAAATGGAAATATTGATACTTATTTAAATGAGGGGACATTTGGGGTGCATTTAGTACAGTGCTGGGTGCAGGCGCACACTCAATAAGCATCAGCTTTTATTAGTACCTTAGTTTAATTTACTGAAGTTGGATTTCTGTTGAAAGGGTCTGAATGTTTCTAAGACTTTGGCACACATTACTCAGCTGCCTCCGGAAAG
>JAQZBX010023166.1:5000-31038 GCA_029593785.1 Cabassous unicinctus | reverse complement strand
CAGAATAGGTATAATATGGGGGTATTTTTTATTTTATTTTTTTATTTTTATTTTTTTTTTTATTTGTAAAATGATATATAAATACATATGCATATATGTGCATTTGTTTACATAAATGTTATTATATATATATATACATTTTATAAAGGTGCCTAGATTACCCAAATATTACTCAGAAACTACAGGGATTCCCATGCTCAATATGGGGGTATTTTTGGGAGATTGGAATTGTACTGCATGACATTGCAATGATGGAAACAGGCCATTATACATTTTGTCAAAACCTATAAAATTGTGTGGGGGCAGAGTGTAAACTATAATGTAGACTATATTCCATGAGTAGTAGCAATGCATCAATGTTTTCATCAATTGTAACAAATGTATCACACTAATGAAAGATGTTGTTAATGTGGGAAAGTATGGGGGGGGAGAGGTGGGGTATATGGGAATCCCCTATATTTTTTATGTAACATTTACATGATCTAAAAAGTTTCTTTAAAAATAAAAAAACATATATTTAAAAAATGTATGTATGGGGAGCGGGTACAGCTCAGTGGTTTGAGCACTTGCTTCCCATGTACGAGGTCCAGGGTTCAATCCCCAGTACCTCCTTAAAAAAAAAAAAAAAGTATGTAAACAAATGGTTGCAGAAAGTAAAAAAAAAAAAGCGATCTAATCAAGTGATCTAATCAAGGTCCCTTAATTGAATCTAATGCAATCAAAGGACCTTATACCACAGGAATGGACTAGTTCAAAACATGATCTATTCTGGGATTAACCAAATTCAAACTGTCACAACCACATTAGTATTAACACCTTCCATAAGTGTGATACATTTGTTACAATTCATGAAAAAACATTTTTCTAATTGTACTATTAACTATAGTCCATCATTTACAATAGGGTTCATTGTGTGTACATAATTAACAGCACTGAATTATATATTTCAGTGTGGCTAAATGTGGAAATTTTAGTTGTATGTATGTTACTAGAATAAAAACTTTAAAAGCAAACATAGGCCTGTATAATCTCTGTCTTTGGGTTAGAGATGCTTTCATCTACATTTAAAATAAGTACTGAAGTACTGATAACGCAAGACGACTTCTGTCATTTTGCTATTTGGTTCTTTAAGTCTCATACTGTATTGTAACAAATTATTCCATTAAAGCCTAATTTCATATTTATTTGACTGTTTGCATTGTACCATTGAGTCCCTTCTCATTTCTTTCCACATATATTTTTCAGACACTTTCTTTGTAGTTACCATGGAGCTTAAACTTAACAATTGAATCTATAACAATCATAGTTGATTTGATACCAACTTAACATCAATAGCATACACAAATACCATTCCTATGAGAAACTAACATTTAATTTTACTGTGATTTCTTTGTACATAACACATTGCTTTTCTCTTGCAGCTTTCAGAATTTTCTCCTTGTCTTTTGTCAGTTTTTCACTTCTACGCAACAGGGCATGGTGCTTTTTGAATTTATCCCATTTGGGATTCACTGGGATTCTTAAATATGTATATTTATGTCTTTCATTAAATTTGGAAAGTTTTCTGCCATTCTTTCTTTGAATATTCCTTCTGCCCCTCTCTCTTCTGTGACTTCCATAATGCATATATTGGTGTGCATGATACTGTCCTGCAGATCTCTTAGGCGCTGTTCTCTTCTTTTCTTTTTTCTTTCTGCTCCCCTACCTGAATAATTTAAATTGTATTGTATTTGAAATACTGTTTCTTTCTTATGCCTACTCCAATCTGCAGTTGAAATCACCCAGGGAATTTTTCATTTCAGTTATTGTGGTCTTCAACTCCAGTATTTCTATGTGGTTCCTTTTAAAAATTTCTATCTCTTCGTTGAGATTCTCATATTTGTCATTCATTGCTTTCCTAATATACTTTATTTCTTTCTCTGTGTTTTCCTTTATCTCCTTGGGCATATTAAAGATCACTTTATTAAAGTCTTTGGTATGTCTAACATCTGGTCTTCTTCCTTGTTTCTGGATTTTTATTTGTTCCTTGAGGTGGGCCACCATTTCCTCTTTTTTAATTGCTCTGTAATCTTTTGTAGCACACACTACATTTTAATATTTTAAAATGTTCTCTCTGGGATTTTGTACATGAGCTGTTTCTTAAATTTGCTTCCAGCTAGTGATATGACAGAGATTTCCTTGAGCTAGAAGCTAACAAAAACAAACCAATACAAAAAACACCTTTCACAGTTCTTGCAAATGGCAAATTTGAAAATTCGCTCTGTGTTGGTTGGTGCGCTCCTTCAGTGTTTAACATTCCTATCAAGAATATCAGAGAGAGGATATGGCTCAAATGGTTGAGGGCCCGCCTCCCACATGGGAGGTCCTGAGTTCAGTTCCCAGTGCCTCCTGAAAAAAATAAAAAGAGAGAGAAAGAAACAACAAGCAAAACAAACAAAACAACCAACTCAGGGAAGCCGATGTGGCTCAGTCACTGAGTGCCAGCCTCCTACATAGGAGGTACTGGGTTCAATGCCCGGCCTCAAAAAAAAAAAAAAAAGAAAAAAAGAGTATCAACCCAAGAAAAATGAGAATTACAGGGTCTTCTCCATCCTTTCTGAGCCTTTGATTTGTGCTAGGCTTGCGCTTGCTTGCTCGCTCTTGGTCTTAGGAATTTTCTCATTCACAGGGAATTCAAATGCCCCATTTACTCCCTATAAAATGGACTTTCCCCCCTTCCAGGGAGACTCATACAACAGACTCCGTTCTATGACTTAAAGCAGGTAATCCATTTCCCAGGCTGGTTTGACTTAACTGCTTCTAAAGCTTCTTTAGCTTTCTTCAAACTCCTTCCACTAGGGCAAGTTCTGGGAGGCCGAGTCAGAGATGAATTTCCTTGTTAACTTTTTCAGGCTTCCATAGTACGCAAACAGGGATTACTCTGCTTCCTCAGGAACAAGGCCAAGATCCATAATGGAACACGGGCTGGCTCTACACCCTCTACCAGGAGCTTTTCCTACAAATTTTTAAAGCTCTGTTTTCTTGATTTAGCACTAGCTCATTTACTGCAACCCTTTAACCACTATCTGGAGTTCTGAGGAAGATGGCTCTGCCAATTTTTACTCGTTGCTCAAAGATTCTGTGGGGAAATGGCCCCTGGAGTACCTTCCACCACCATCATGTTCAATCAGATCCCTTAAATAAATGCTTTCCAATAACCAATTTCTCAATTACTTTATCTTCTCTGAGATTTATTGGAAATGTATATACAGTTCTCCCTTAGTAAATGAGCAGACCCTTGAAGGCAAAGCAACCTGTCTACTGATTTTTATATCCTGATGCTCTGTAGAGTACCTGGCACAGAAACTCAAGTATTTGCTAAAATGAACAGAACTCTGGCAAGACTGAAAGAGAGTTCCATGAGAAAACAGTTTAAATGCAAGAAGGTGGAAAACTTTTCCAAATAAATGAAAGAAGTTAACTGGTAGGAGAATTTTAGAAGAAGCAACAGTACAGATTTCATCAACTGTCTATTGAAGCCAATTACTGTTTATATATTATTTATTATCAAATAACTCTTCTTATAGGTGAGTTTGGGTTGGTTCATGCTTTTATTAATAACAAGAAACACTCTGGCAAAATACATTTTCTTATTTCTTATTATCTACTACATACTAATTCTTCACTCAAAAATTCTCATCTCTAATATGACTTGAAAATATTTCATTTACAAACGGAAATTTGTGACCTTCAGTTTCAAGCTCTGAGATCTCATGACTAGAATTCAGTATTTTTAAAGGATTCTTAATTTCAATTTTGTTAATTAAAATTTGCAAATCAATGGCCTAAGGATATTTTCACTAGAAGATATGTTAAACTCCATAAGGCATTATTTAGAGAATGTATGTAATTTCCATTAAAAGAGTTGGGAAAGGATGAGATGCTATTTATATTGGCTTCAAAATATGAAATTATCAGCAAAACATTTTTCTAAATTTAAAAACATCTAGTTAACTAGTGAATTACAAAACAAATGGGCATGTTTCTTAGTCCAAGGCTAATATTGTTCCATACTACCATGCCCCCTCCAAAACAAAACTCTGCCAATTTTATATTATTCTCATTAGGTAAAGCAATCTTTAATTATGAATTTAAATTATAACGGCTCTTGAAAATGTCTAAGTATATTATGTCTTTTAAGTAAGAGCAACTTTTCAGTAAGAACTACAAATAAACAGTAATCAAATTTCCAACTTTAAATCCAAACAGCATTTACATAGAAAAATAAGGAAAGTTCACAGACAAAAAAAGGTTTCACTCAGAAGATTAGGTGATTCCTGTTTTAAGTGCCAGGAGCAAGACGTATGTGTGTTGTCGCAGCTCCTGACACTCTGAAAAGCAAGTATGGGGATGAATGAGCCTCTGTAGACTTGATTCAGTAAGCAGAAAGTGGTATTTCCTTGGAGCAGATCATCTAAGACTCCCAGAGAAACTTTCAAAATTTAACAATCAGGTCTACTGATTCAAGTTGGGGTGGGGTGAGATGAAAGTAAGAGATAATTAATTCTCACTGATCTTCAAACAGTCCTTGCAGAGAGATCACAGAAACACACTACTCAGTAATCTACCAGTCCTTGCCATCCCACTGCCTCCTGTTCTATTGTGTGCAGATGTTTCAGTCTATTTCCATTCTTCAGCCAGGGGAAGATGTTAGGTTTAAAGTAAAGGCCCAACCACACCTTGAACCCTTAATCAGGGAACAAGCAGCCCCAGATGCTTATCGGGGCTGGAACTCCCAGTGGCCGGACCCCCCACCCACCCTGGGGTATATAAATCCTGGACACTTAAACATCACAAGATCTGTACTTTTGATTCAAAGTGGGCCATGCACAGCAGGCATCCACAGATCCTAAATCAAGCAGATGGCCTCCTAGGTGGTATTTTCATCATTCCCACTCTTTGAAGATAGTGATTTTGGGAAGTAAACATAATATGGAAAAGGAATAGTTGACTGTATAGATGGCTTTAGAAGAGCAAGACTTAGTTTTGAACAATACTTGGGAGTCATTCCCCTGTGAGATGCAATCTATGTCTAGTGGTACAGATTAGGAATATCATGGTTGGCAAGAGAACACCAAATTAACTTAATGCTCAAATGTGAGGGAAAAATAATATCTCAAATGATAAAATATGTATAACAACAAAGGACCATATTGGGTAAAATGTCCAGTAATTACCAGGAAACAATTTTCAGAATAATTATTTTTATCCTCAGGTTTAATTAAAGAATATTATAAAGCAAAGGAACTAAATGATATTGAAATTTTTAAACAATAAATATTTAAAATGGAACTTCATAATCCCTCCCTCTTTTGCTGACCCCCACCAATTTATTCCTATACATATTCACATGCATATGCACACACTCATACACTGGTAATATCTTAGGACAAGTCTTGTTTCCAAGCCATTCTTTTCACAAGCATCCAGAGCAATACTGTGTACTTAGCTCTTCAATAAACACTTGTTGAATGAATGGAAACAAATGACAGAGAAAATGGAACTTTTCAATTCCTATTTAGTTCTGTCAAGGAGAATGATCTTCAAATTAGAAAAGGTATAATAAATATGGTTAAGAGTTAACTGAAGCCCAAGATAGATGGAGAGACAGTAAGAATACCTGGCTGTCTAACATGAATGATTCAACTTCTCATCCCAGACTAAATCTAACCCAGAATTCTGCCATAAAGTACAGATTTGATCACAAACTGTGCCAGAAAATTGACATTGGAAAATAAATCCTGATTCTCAAAAAGCATGTGGGTTAGAAACTAGAGAGAATGGAGAGCCATGTAACCTCTAGAAAACTTTTAGAACATATTCTTTTAAAAATGAATATTAAATAGAAGATTTGTGAACTCTTTTAAAAGGAAGCACTACCTACAACTTCCAAAATTTTAAAAAGCTATCAATAAAACCCTGAAAACATTAAGCTAAATGAAATAAGCCACATATTGTATTATTCTACTTACATGAAATATCTAGAATAAGCTAATTCATAGAAATAGAAAGATGATTAGTAGTTACCAGGGGCTGGCCAGAGGAGTGGAAGGAGAATGGAGATTTATAACTTAATGGGTACTAAGTTTCTGTTTTGGGTAATGAAAAAGGTTTGGTAATAGAAGATGGTGACGTTAGCACAACATTGTAAATGCAGTTAATGTCACTGAATTGTACATTTAAAAATGATTAAAATGACAAATTTTGCATTACATATATGTTACCACAATTTAAAGATTTTTTTTTTTTTTTAAAAAAAAGCCCTGATCACTAAGAGCTATCATGAGTTCACTAAGAGGTCATGAGAGGTCATGCTGGATTTAAATTTAAAGATAAGGAAATTGAGGTATATGGAGATAAAGTAACCTGACCAAAGTCATGTACATGTCAACTGTGGGGCTAGTAATCAAACCCAGAACTCTCTATTTTCAAAGGCCTTGCTCTTATAACCACTATGCATATTGCCTCTTATAAGATATCTAGAAAAATAATTGTTAATAACACTCATGGAATTCTAAGGGAAAAGATGGAAAACTGGATTGAATGGCATTTCAATTAGGTAGTTTCAAAGTTGGTTGAACATTTGCACAAGACTGTGACTGGTTAGTAGATCTTTCAAAATGGAGTAAATGTTTCAAGTATCGGCTCAGGATTCTAATTTAGAACCAAACTATACATTGCTATGAGTGATCTAAATAAAGATATAATGGGCTTATAAATAAGTTTGTAGGTATCATAAATCTTGAAGTTATAATTCATCTTTTAGAAGACAGAAACAGAAATTTAAAAGGACCTGAAGGGTTTTAAGGAAAAGCTGGTATTTACACATTGAAATATCAAAAATAAATGTAAGTTATTGTCTTAAGTTACAAAAATCAAATTAGAAAATATAGGATGAAAAACATTAACATACCATATTTAAACCATCAAATTAGTAGACACTGCAGATAGAAGCACTGTTGGAAGACACTAAGAAACTTTGTATCAAAAGATTAAAATATATGCCTATCCTTTAACCCAGCAATCCTATTTCTAGGAATTGTTTTTAAGAAGAAAATAATTAAGAATGTATGAAAATATTCAGCTCACTTATTTATAATAGCTCAAATGAAAAACCAAACAGCCCACTAACAGATAGTATCCTGCAATTTGAAAAACACTGATTTAGAGAATGCCTGTAATACACAATAAAGTATTATTAATAATAATTAGAAATTTGCTCTCTCACTTCTATGAAATTTCTAATTTTTCTATGATAATCAAATGAGGAATCTAACAAAATATTTTATGTGTAAAAATAACACTGTAATTAATTATAAAGACAATAATTAATAATAGTTCATGTGAAAAATATCCAAGTCCTCTAATGGACCTCAAAATAAAAATAGAGGGGAGGCGGCTGTGGCTCAATTGGTTGGGTTCCCATTTACCATGTGGGAGGCCCCGGGTTTTATTCCTGGGGCCTCCTGGTGAAGACAAGCCGGCCTGCACGGTGTGGTGAGCTGGTGCAGCAAGATGACCCAACAAAGGGAGACAAGCAGACACAGAAAAACACACACCAAATGGACATAGTGAGCACAAGCAGCAAGGGGGGGATAAATAAATAAAAATAAATCTTAAAAAAAAAAAAAATCAAAATAGAACAATATTATGTTTTAGGTTTCAAAACAACTAATATAATCTTGATAGGTATTAAAACATACACACACAGTATCTAAAATAAGGCAGGCAAGAACTTCACAATCCTTTGCATATTTAGATCCTGTCTAGAGACTTATGTTCACTTCTGGATACCACATAACCATTGAAAACTGTCCAGAGGTTGGGGGAAAAAAAAACTAGAATGATGAAGCTTGAAATTATATCACTTGAAGAACAGTAAAAGGAACAAAGAAAGCCTGATACTCTCTTCAAATATCTAAAGGCTTTTATTTAAATAATGGTCACAGAATAAAATTAAGATCTAATGAATATAAGTCATGGAGGAGGTAATTCTGGGTAAGCCTGGGACTCATAAAGAGGGAATGAATTATAAGACTGTGTAACAATGAAATGCACTGCCTCAAGTAGGAACAATGGCCCCTCTCTTTACAACAGCATTCCTCTTGAAAATCTGAACCCCTATTTCAAGAAGGCAGCTTGAATTTTTGAGAACCTCCAGACTGTTTCCTTCAGTTCCCAGACCTCTGGGCCTTCTCATTGAAATTAAAGGAAAGTAACTGGTTACCTTGGATAGGGAATCAAACCCCTATTGATAGCCATGTTCACACAGATGTGAGATAAACAATTAGTTGGGATAATGTAGAGGAGAACTCATGAATCAGATAGAGTTGGAATAGTCAACAACCACTGTGTTTTTCTAAAATGCAAAGTCTATGATTTTTGTCTTAATGATAAAAAATTCCCATTACTGCATTAAAACATCCATTATTTTGTAAGAATAAAATGAGGATTCTAGAGAGGGACTTACCAATGTAATTCCTAAATAAAATATCTTGGTTCTACCATATTTATTTTTAATTCTGTTGGAGATATTTTATGTGCATATAAGCATATATGAATATATATTATTTTATTCCCTTCATTTTACAAAAAGCGCATCATACCACATATATTGTCCTGCACTCTGTGTTTCTCACATAATAATAAAGCTTGGAAAGTTTTCCATTTCAGTATTTAAATAGCTTCACCATCATTTTATATAGCTACATAATATTCCATTTTATAGAATTATCACTGTTTATTTAATCCATCCCTAATCAATGGGTATTCAAGCTATTTCTAATCTTGGCTCTTACAAACAAGGTTTTAACAATCTTATAAATCATATCTCACATATGTGAGTATACCTTTTGAAATAGTACTGTAGCGTCAAAGGATATATACATTTATAATTTTGGTAGATATTAATAAATTGCTTTCCAAAGGATTGATATCATTTTAGACCAGTAATATATGAATACATGAATATCTTATCCTCAATAATGCAGTAAGTTCCATAGTGTTTTCATCTGAGCAGTGTTCGTGTTGAAAGCCCCACATTCCAAGATACAATGTATAAACCATAAAGACAAAATGTTCTAGTAGATTCTACATTCATTAACTCTAGAGAGGGCAGATGGTAAGCAATGTATTAAAAGCATCAATGGGAATTATGACTTCACCAAAGTGCTGTGAAGAAAAATAAAGCAAACCATTACAGCAGTCACTAATATAAAGAAATATGTGTATTTAAAGATGGGTATACAAAGGTCCTATGTATGAAATCCAATCCCTTAATAAAATCTCTCAAACCCAAATTCTTTAAAGTGGATAATGAACGGAAAGTCCTCACATGGGGAAGATCACTTGGCCCTTAATTATCTAATTATGGTTGACACAACCATGCCACTAGGTCACAGGAGGCACACTCCAGAAACACAGGTATATTCCAACCTTCCTTAATCCTTTCATTAATTGCTTCATAGTACAAAAGAAACATGACAACCAAACAGCACAAAACATTTAAATGCATTATGGCAGCTACTAGTTGTCGCCCCAGATCCATTTTCCACTTCTTTCATAGTAACTGAGTTTTAGTTGAATAAACGGCCACCCAAACAGAGAATGCATTTCCCAGCTTCCCTTGTGGCCACATGTAGCCATGTGACAAAGTTCTCTTCAATGGAATGTGGAAATTCTTGACCACTTGCTTAAAAGGAAATTACTTGCCTTCTATGTCTGCTCTTTCCTCCTTCTCTCAAACTAGAATGCAAGTATGGCAGTGACCCAGCTTTGAACTTGCACACAAGAAAAATATAATAGGAGTCAGCAGAGCAATGGGATATAATGAACTTGGGATTGGTAACCTTGTGAAGCTAATAACTTTGACAGTCAGAACCACTTATGCCTACCATTGTTATTTGAGAGAGAAATAAGATTCTATTGTATCTAAGCCAATATAAGTGTTGGGTCGCTTTGTTATAGCAGCTTTGACTCTAAACACACACAAACACTACTAAAGACTGGGGGTAGCAAAATTAAGAAAAGGCCAAAACTTTAACTAAAATTAAAAGGAAATGAATATATATGTTGTATGTTTGACCACAAGGGTCTAAGGCTACAAGTGAGAAACAAAGGTGAGTAAAAAATAATAAACAGAAACCACATATCAGAGAACTAGGCAAAATAGTTAAATATAAGAAACAGATTATTCTCTATGATCAGAAAATTGACATAACATTGCAATAATAGAAGGAAAACACATTGCAGTTCAGATAGCTTGTATTTTATTCAAATGATTACTTCTCTCAGCAGAAAAACACAATAATTCAAATATAACTATTTGGAATGATTTAAAATCATTTAAACTTTCAGTGGTTTTACAGCAAATTCGGTATATTAGCTTGAATTAAACAGTGACAGATAACACATTATGAGTAAAGATGTTGAAATTCACTCATTAAACGTTATTTAGTATGTACTCTATACCAGAAAGACATTGGGCTGGATTTGGGGATACAAAAATGAATAAAATGCAATAGGTGCTTGGGAGAACATTACTAGCAAACTCCATTAATTGTGCTAATCAAAAAACACCCTATACACAGGTAAAAGTTTTTTCAGTTAAATTGTGTCAAATTACTTTTTTTCAATACATATACCTGAATAAGTATCAAACACACACACAGAATTATATAAATATACCCAGTCTCTTTAATACAAGAAAGACTTTTATTTTGCCTAAACATGAGTTTCAAAAATAAAAAAAAAATTATTTTACAATTCAATGAATATTCATAATATATACTTAAAATTACCAATATAATTTAATCATAAAAGCAATGCTACTGAAGTAAGAAACTGAAGTTTCTTAGGCCATTACATATAAACCATCTGCTCATCAGTGATGGTAAAATGCTTAAAGATAACAGCATAGTCATAAACACCTTCCTTTCTATTTAGAATCAGTTTATTCTAATTATTACAGAAAGGAAAAGTAGAAGCTAACAACATATGGTCTACAAGATGGATATAATTCATACAACATTTTCATCTGCAAGAATGAATCAAATAGGGCTCTTAAAGTGCTGTTATCTACATCAAAACGGCAAATATTTAATCAAATGAAAAACAATCTACTATCTATTAATGTAACTTAACACTCACTTAGAATTGGTCAATAGCAAACATTTTATTTGTTTAACCTAACTTTAAACCATTAAAATCCTGAAGTAATTGGCTGTTACACTTGACAAATACTGCTAGCCAATGAAAACATAATTGTAACAATTTTGATCATTTTTTAGAATTGTTTGAAACTTAAAAAAGACAAGACCCCTCCCTTCTGAAATGTTATTATGTGCCATAAATTACAATTAAGTATAAGAAACTAGGGTAAACTTACATACTCAAGAAAAAAATGAGTCCAATGACAAACTTTTAAATGATAATTTTGTGGTTTAACTCATAAAGTTTTGTACTATAAAACCTATTACTTTTTAACTTTCAGCTAGGAATTTAATAGATAAATGTTAGAATAAGGTATTTCAGCCTCATACATTGTTTATTTAAATATAAAGCACTTAAAAGGGGCTTGAACATTAATTTTTGGAATCAGCCTCCAAATTAAGTGAGGCCTAACTCAAGAAAACAAAGGTTCACACCAAGAAATACTGTAGCTCAGAATTTTTCCCCCAGCAATACCTACACAGCTTCCTACTTTCCAAATATGCCTTCTAAACTCTAGTAGTAATTGAAGTTTGTTTCTTACTCTACTTCATATTCTTCAGTCAGTTTTCTTCAAACGGGAGCTTAAGAGGGAATGTAAATATAAAACTCTAACTAAAAAAACAAAAAATAGGAAGATAATCATTAGAGTATAGCATTAAAATTAGAATTTAGGAACTTACAGATATTTCTACAAATCATGTATTCATTCACTCAGGCTAATGGCTTTCTCCCCTTCCAATCTGATAGTTATTTCTTCAAATAAAAAGTATAGGCAAAATTATTTTGTTTTCCAACTGCCCTACAACCTGATTCCCAGTCTATTGGTAAAGCTTGACAATAAAGGTCCTTCTTGGGTAGATGATATTTTTCATCTTTTTTTATTTTATCCTTTTCTCTCAGTGTTCTAACATTGTTACTGTTTCCAAAAGTGGAAGGCTTTGTACATAGTAGGACAAAAGCATATTGAGCAGAGATAGTTGAGAACCATAAGCAGTCCTGCTGGTTCTCCCCCACAGGAGATAATGTACTGTAAGGCTGATTTTACTTGACTCTGCAAGATCTCACGAGATCTACAAATCCCTCCCTGTAGGCCAACCACCAAAACTGTATTTTCTTAAACGTCTCCTCTGTACAATGGTTTGTTTTATGTAGCATTCTTCTAAAGGTAATTTACTGCACACAAGTTGTCGAAGCTGAGCAATTACTCTTTCTTTTAACCCTGCATATTCCCATGGCTGATTAAAATCCAGAGATATATAGACTGTTCAGAAGTAGCTTTGTAATGATACGGCAGAACACTGACAATGAAGCAAATGTGATAATTGAATTATTTTTATAAACTAGAATCTACTGGCACCTAAATGTTATAATCAACAGATAGATCAAAACAAAAAAATAAAATGTTGATTTTGTAGGGCTTTGCCCTATTCTAACTTTGTAATACGAATTCTTATTTTAGCAAACTTCACTGTGTGCTAATACTTATTCTAAATATTCTTTTCACCTTTTTCTACCTTTCACCTCAAGTGTGCTACAAAAGAGCTATTATCTCCTAAGTCAAAATGCATACACTAACACCTCTATACCAACACTAACAATTCTCTAAGTGATCTCAGACTTGTCAATTTTGAATCCAGATCTTTATTTTTCAGGGCATCAAGCATTTTTTTATATATATAGTTTTCTAAGATACTGGAGATTTCTCCATTACACTTTAACAACTTTTCATTGGTTTTCATGGTACATCCATAATTTTGTCCCTAAAGTTTTCTTTTTAAAAAGTCCATAGTATCCTCAACAAAATTTGTTAAATATTTTGAGACTTGCTTTGTTATTAAATCAACTTAAAAAATCAGAAAAGAGAAATTTTACTTCTCATTTCAGCAGATTTGTGAAAACAAAATAGTTATGTATTCAATTTGATTTCCATTTGGAAAGACAGTGGCTGCATCATTTTATTCAAATATTTATTAAAGTTGTCTTGGTGCTGAATTTTGAAGGATTTTGCAACAACCAAGGATAAATGCTTTGATAACAGTCATTCCTTTACAGAAATAAAGAATAATATTTAAGAACAAGTATTTAAGGAAAAATATCTTAAAACAAAAATCAGGACTTTCCCATAAAGAAACTAATATTTTCTTCTTGCCTTCTATGTAAAACAATAGAGTTAAATGAATGTATCAATACTAAAAATTAGAAATAATTTTGCAATGAAAACTTGAAGAATAAATCATCTCATTATATGACTAATCTCTAAAATGGTCTAAGTAGAATACAATCATAAGAACACACAATTTATTCTTTCCACCTCAAGTCATGTTTTAAATGAGGTATAAAATTCATGGTACATCTATATGATGGATAAGCTACTTATTCTTTAAAGAAATTTTAACATACAGCTATTTCAAGAAAAGTAATTTCATATATATAGAGAGAGAATTGTCTTAAAGTATATAAAGGCACTATAGAATAGAAATTCCAAGGATACCAAAAAGCCTCATGTTAAATAAAAATATAGACTTTTGTTTATAATCGTTTTTATTACTATTTCCAGAAATAATTTCAACATTCAATTAAATTTTATTTCACAGACTTATTTTCAACTAAATTATCATCAAGTTAGGTGAAAGGAATGTTGAGGAAAGGGAAGTTCCCAAAGAAATCTATATTATTTTACATAGCAGTCTACTTTGCACAAAATAGTATTTTTTTTTTCCCAACATGAATAAAAAGATTGTAAACTAAAGAAAAACCCACATAGCCTTATCAAGAGGACTAAACACCAAGCATTCTGGTCAACAGTCTTGTCCACAACACTATCTTTTCCTACAAAGTTTTAAATTTTATTGAAAGGAATATAATTATCAAACTCAGATACAACCCATATGGCCAACAGGATATTTATAACATAATACTGAGAAACTTATTTTACTAGAGATCAATAAAAATATATTATAGATAAAAATCAATACTTAATTCATGCAGACATCAGCATTAATACTGGTGTAAAAAGCTTTATTTTGCATATAACTGAGGTAATATTTGCTACTAGAAAAAACTTAAACTGTGTAGTGAGTAGTATTTCATTCCCTACATTCTATTTAACACCATTGCATATTTATGTCTCTCAAGCTGCATAAAGACCACCTACTGAGGTTTCTGATATCTTAATGAAAAGAGCCATATATTCTTTGTCTTTGTACATTCATCACACCTAAATTTAAGTTGTGATATCAGTACAGAACAAGGAGTTTTTAAGATTACAAAGAATAGGAAAAGAAAAATTTCAGGAACTAGCCAGCATGTAATTTTGAGAATAGAGGAAGAAAACGAAATCTAATCTTAAGAAAAGTCTGTAATAAGTGCACTCGATGTAGAAAGCCTCAACAAAACAAACTTGCATTCATTTAAAGATGTAACATTTATGCAAACATCTTTAATACCCAATTACAGAGGAATAGTTGGACTTATTGTGGCCCAACCAGATGATATATTATGCAATCATCAAAAGTTATACTGATAAAGTTTTAAATGATATTTAAAATGATTAATAAATGTTATATTGAAAAAGGAGACTATTAAAATTTCTGGTATGATCTCAAAAATATAAGGTAAAAAAAGAGGGCAAAAGAAAAAATAATGAAAGCTTTATACACCTAAGCCTTCCAAGTGCTCTGCAATGACTCTTATTTTGATCATTAGAAAAAATTTAAAAGCATGTTTCTTTTTCAAATAAAATATTCTCTGAAAGTCAATGTGAAAATAATGTAATAAACCAAGTAATACGCTGCTATTTTTAAGTAGCTGTACTTTTCTATCAAAAGATGACATAATAAGTAAACAAGTTTTAAATTTATGTTCTACATAACTCCAATCTTTTATTCAAATGTCTTCAAGTAGTAATAAATGCTAAATCTTCCCATTTTCCCATACTTTTTACCTTTTATGCATGAACAGAAAAGCTAACCAAACACAAAGCTCATTAGTTGATCTTTAATTCTTTCTCTTCCTTATCCAAGAGGAAAACACACTTAGGGCTTATATGATGAGGGAAAAAATCAAAAATTGTTCTTAGTATGCTTTATTCTATGTGCTTGATTTCAAATGTCATGACTCAATGTAATTTAGAATATTTTCTTATTTGTTGGAGATTATTTGTGGATTTTATTTGGAGGAAGGATGGTTGTTCTTGGTTTTGTTTTGCTTTTTAAAAATGCTTCAGTAGGATGTATTTATGCTCTTATAAAGTGAAATCATCAGGAAAGCAGGTTTCATTTTTAATCTTAATAATATTGCCAGTGTTCCATTAACATGTTGAGGTAACTCTCCAAAATATTAAATAATTTTTTCACATCACTTCAAAATTACTGAGCACCTATAATATAACATGCAGGCAGTGTTGAAAACATGAACAAAAGGTAAGACTGCTGTTGTTGGAAGCTCTGATACCACTCTGTAAAGCTTCAGTTGAATTCCATTTCAAAGACTGCAACCAAGTGAAAAAACTATCTTTAAAGCTTACAGTGGTGTACTTTATTTGAGGATCCTAAAGTACTTTAAAAAATCAGCATTTATAAGTCCCATTCTGAGGATGAAGCACTCAACAATTCTATAACTGGGCTAAGATTACTGAGGTTATCCAGTGCAGACACCCAGAATTCCAAAAAAGCATTCCTCCATCAAGTCACTGTCCACTGCATGTCCTTTGTATAAAAACATTTACCAACACTGACCCTGAGAAAGCCAACTAAGTAAACATAATTAGCCTTCATCTTCATTTTCTTTTCCCCATCTCCCCAGTATTCTTAAATTTGACATCTCTTCCATTTTCACATAAACTGTTCTCCAGGCATCTCTCTGATCCCTGGCACCTAGTCCCTCACATGACCCAGTCTTCTATTAAGATTGGGTCTTTTCTCCATAAAAAGCATGCAGATTCTGCATGAAAGTCTCCTATACCTTTGGTCTTCATAGAACAACAAAGTTAAAAACAAAACAAAACAAAAAAATATACGAGGATTGACATAGGGTTATCAACTCTTTGTCTACAGAGTTATTTAAAAAAAAAAGAGTAGGATAGACAAAACTGCAAAATTAAAGACAGTGGGAAAACACTCATTGCATAGTCCTTATTTTCTCATTTTGTCAAAGACTAGTGAAAATTTCCTAAGGAACCTGGGAATAACTCCTCTGGATCACCCCTTCCCTCCAACCTACCTCCCCCAACTCTCTTGCCCATTCTCTCAGGTTTCCTCTCCACTGAAAGACTGTTGGATTGCTACAATCTGACCATCTTTGTAGCCCCAGGAAACATAATGGAGGATTAAAGAAAATGTTAACTAAATTAGGAAGCAATCCTAAATAGCTTGGCAATTAATGGGAAATAATGAATAAAAGTTCATTAAACTTTACATGAACAGTTTTAACAACTGCACATTTTTACAGAAAAAAATAGTAAAGTCATTACTTACCACAGGCTTTTTTAATGGTATGTAGATGTGGAGAGATAACAGCAGTGACCTAAGTTGTGAGCACAATCCAGAGTACCAATTTTTAGTTTCAGCTAGACTTCATTTGACTCTGACCTAAGTGAGTTTGAGCATTTAATACTGCTTCTTTATAAATGAAAAGAGCTGACTAGATAATCTCTTACACCTCTAAGAACATAAGAACTGTGTCCTTTAAAAGATAATACAATTCATCAAATGTAAAAATGGTGCTAATTTTGGTCTCCCAATACTCGTGCTTTACATATTAGTCTATTTATTTAATTAGATAATTAGTTATACTTTTCCAAGAAGGATGTGATGTGTCTTATAATAAAGGAATACCTAAAATAACGTTGTTAAAACAAACATTGATGTTCCAAAAATATTATACTTCTTTGTCAAGTTTACCAATCTCATATTTCATACTCATGTGTTCAATTTCAACTGAAGACACAAAAAAAGGGCTGCAAATTGATTGGAGTTAGGCATAATAAACTTTGAAAAAAAGTAAATCCTAAATAAATGTCGTAAGATATTGCTATTTAATGTCAGCATCAAACCATCATCTCTCTAATCTATGAAATAAAACAAAAATCAAAGAATCTCAAATAAAAACATGGTTCTTCGTTTCTCCCTGAAAAGAGTAGCTGCTCAATGTTTACTGAATTTAATTGAATGGCACTAAACTGAATTCTCGGTCAAAATGGTCTCTAGTTTTCTATTATCTCTAAATAAACCCCTGATTTCTTGGACTTGTGCACAAAGCATGTTTCAGATGTCTCAATATGTTTCATATATCTCAATATCTATTTGGGGAAAAACCATGGCTAAGCTGATTTAATTTTCCTATTTCTCTACTTTTTCCCCATACCACCCCTACCGTGTAGCATAACTTGAAGCCATTAAGTGTGCTCTGAGTGTCCCCAGAGGTGAGCATGGACCCAGTGGATGGCATTCCTGAGACCTGCATGTGACCCACTAGTAATTAAATTCAACTCCAGTCATTTTGTTACGAACCCTCATTCATTACCTTGTTTAGTTCTACCAGCTTAACGCAACAAAAACATCATTCATATTCTCAACCATCCTGCTTCTTTATTTACAAAGTTTGCCTTACTTTCTTAGCGCAAGTGTCTCTGGGGCCTAACAAAATAGAGTATGAACCCCAAACCCCGCCCCGCTGCCCATATTCTTCCCCTCAACACACATAACTTAAGTGTTATCCTCTCTTACTGTAAGTTTACAACTAGGCCTGTCTATCTGGGCAATACCTAGCCTTATTAGCCATTCTCAGACATTTTCAGGTAGCTAAGTCCTCACACCCTCTCATGAATCCACCTTCTCCTTTAACCAAGAATATTTAAGCAGCAACAGGCAGTGAAATTGTAAGAACATGAAGTATCTTCGGCCATCATCCTACTACCTGATGTTAGTCCAGGCAACCTTTGTGTTCCTGGCAAGATTTATGAGGTTATAATGTATCTGGGGAAGAATATCTTCACAAAAGTGGGATGATAATTGGGGAATAGCTGCTATGTTATAGAACATTACAGGGTACTTATCTTTTGTCATGCAGATAGTTCATTTAATAAGCACACTCTTGACCCTGTAATTGATGCTAAAGGAGTAAAGAAGCAAAGATTAATAGACATGATCTCTGTCCAGGTGGCAAATAAACCTGGGAAGAAAATAAAAAAAGATACAATGAACACTGTGCTAGTAAAGGTAGCCATATATACAAGAGAACATGTGACCAGAGAGGAGGGATTGCCTGGCTCTAAGATTGTGGGGGGTCTAAGTTTAAGGAGGAGGAGGCTAGTTCAAAGTGAGAGATGATATTTTAAGTAGGTGTAGGGTCTTAACTGGATATGTAGGATTTGTCATTTAGAGAAGAAGGGAGGAAAAGCATTCCAGACAGAGAATTGCATATATGCAAAGAGGGGAGCATAAAAGAAGGATTATGTTTGGGGCAGGGGTGGGGGATTAGATCAAAAAGGACGTTAAGGATAAGGGACAGCAGATGAGGCAGGTGTCTTAAATGTAGGCCTGATTGCAAGGGGCCTTCATTGGTGGACTAAGAAGTTTAGTTTCATCCAGGAGTCAGTGAGGAACCACCATGGATTTTTAAGCAGAGGACTGACAGATTACATGATCAAATATCAGACAGCTGCTGGTGAAGAGCGACTTGTAAAATCTTCCAGTTTTTTACACTCAAGGAAGCCACTCACCAACCTGGTCAAGGGCTTTACAATCTTACCTTACTAATCCCTTTACCTGTGGTTTCTGTGCTATTTTTCCTTTATATTAAAGTAAAGGATAAGCTATATGGACAAAATATGTGTTGTAAAAATGGGTAACAGTTTCTTTTTCACTATCACCCAAAGTACGTAAACCAAAAAGAAGACATGAGAAACAGAGCAATGTCTTTAAAGAATCAGAGATACAGATTAGTATAACAACAAGTCCATTTTTTTTAACCAAACATTAATTTACAGGTTTTGTAACTATTCTGCCCTGAACACAATGTGATGGGCTTTATTATCATAAAAATGCTTAGAGGAGTTCAAATTGGATACATACCAAGAAAATGTATTCATTATAATACAAACACATCAAGCTTCTATTATGTAGTTTTCCGCTTGCTTTAAAATTCAATTCTTGGTAACAATGATATGAAAAATCAAGCAATTAGATTTTTATACTTGATACTGAACAAATAAGAGAACAGCTGCTTTTTTAAAGATACATACCAGGCAGCAATGAAGTCAAAAGCAACCTACTCCATTCAAGGAAAGAACTGGTGATGATGAATCACTTAAATCCTACAGGGCCACTGTCTCTAATATTAGCATAAAATTACACTCTCAGTACTAGTACATTCCACAACAACGTCCTCAAATTGAAGTTGATACAGAAGTTAAAAACAGATGACAACATATCATGTTATCTTTGGTAAAAGTTAAAAACAACAACTTTTCTGTACACATACAATTTTAGTTAATTACATTATAAAATTGTCCAAGGTTAATAATCATTAAAATAAATTTTCTCATTCTGAGTGAAATTAAGGTTTTGGAGGGAAAAATACATCACTTTCAAATGCTGGGATAGAATAAGATATATTTGAGAAGATGAACATGCTTACTCTCTGTCTTGTCCTTCTCATGACCCCAAATCAAAACAGAAAAGCAAATGCAGAAACACATACACATATACATATATATACATATATATATATATGTATATATATTTAGTCTTTAACCTTGGAAAATTGATAAGAAATATAATGAAGATAGACAATAATCTCAAACTAATGTTTAAACATCACTACAATAACATGTATAAGGAACATTTAGATAGCATAAAAACTGAGAGGCAGGAATTCTTTGCTTTTATTCAGAATAGCTAAAAATTATTTTAAAGGGCTAATGAAAGAGCAGCTCCTACTTTTAGGGTATAAAATTTCAATAGGTATCTCCAAACCTTCAAATAAACTTTGGGAAGCTGAACACCGGACAGAGGTAGCTATTTCAATATATTCAAAATCATAAATTTTCTAATAAATGAAGCCAAAAAATACCTTGTAATTAAGCTATCAAAACTAAGATATACGTAAACTGTATTTCAAAAATATATTTACCCTGTTCATATGACAATACATAAGAACAAAACCCAGATCATGAATGCCTGGGAAATATCTCTGAGAAAACTATCAAAAAGGATTTCTCAGAGACTAGTAACAGAATAATTACTCTCACACACTATAGGTTAAAAGAAATGAAATGCGTGATCTTTATGTAGTTGTCATAGACATTGTTAACACCTGCAAAATTAAATGTAGCACATTTCACTTAATAGTGTTTTTGAAAATGCTGAAATATTTTCCTCCAACTCTGGGTTCCATGGGGAGACATAAAGCTGCTTAGGTACTGAGGTGCTTCAACAACAACCTCTTCCTATTTGCTCCCCAATTTTCTCTTTCAACTCTTCTATGCAACCCACTATCAAAGGGGAATCTCCACCTCAAAGATAAAAATTACTCATAGAGATTAATAAGACCACATGATATCACTTGCTCCCTACCTTTAGGCATATCCAACCTTCCAGATAGTTCTGTATCTTGGTTGCAGCAGTGATTACACAAACCTGCATGTGATTAAAAAGACACAACTATATACACATACTGTTCTCATGTCAATTTTCTGATTTTGATATTGTTCTATAGTTTTTTAAGATGTAACCAATGGGGGAAGTTAAAGGAAGGGTACACAGGACCTCTCTGTATAATCTTTGCAAATTCCTATGAATCTATAATTATTTTAAAATAAAAGGTAAAAAAGAAAGGGAGACTTTACAGTCTCCCTTTATTGTCATTATAGTATCTCAATGACAAGAATGTAGAAGGAAAATAGAAAGAGTACAGAGGAACATTATTCCCATAAATCTAAGAGATCAGTGTGGGTAAATATCAGGAAAGCAAGTAAATCAAAGGAAGTGGATAATGATGATACTATGAATATTTGAAGATATGTGATAAACTTAATGGGACTAAAAATGATGTGACTATGACAACCAAACTATCTTATGTCTACCTATATCCATTTCTGGAGATCTAAAAATATAGTCTATGGAGAATTACCACAAGCAAAAAAAATATTTTGAGATCTTGCAAGGAATACTTTGTTTAAAAAACCTGAATGGTCTCTCCCTGGGAATTAAGATATAAAGTGTTTCTAAGAACCAGGAGATATCCCAAAAAGTCGTCAAATCACTAAGTAGTGTATGAAATTGAAGGGGGAAAAAACCTGCCATATACTGAGAGAATATGATTTGTTTAAAAGTGTTTCTGCTTTGTGTATTTTTCCCCAGTTTCTAAGTGTAAAATAATGGGACCCAAAGTATGTTTAGGAATGCATTATTTGAGGTTATTGTTATCACTAAAGATAATTGTACTCACTGCACAGGAGTAAGAAAGAAAAGCCTATGCAGAGTTATAAATTTACCAATAGATAAGGCTGGACCAATATAATAAAGTCCAAAAACTCAAGAAGTTTGTGAGTATACTTACATGCCAAGGTTGTAAAAAAGCAAAAAGCCACCTATAATATAATAACAATAATAATAATATAGTATAATATAATATAATATAAAAATACAATACAATATAGAAAACATTCATACATGGTATTATATACAATGAAAATGAGTTTTAAAAAATGAAATTTTCATTTTGTTTTCAAGAGTTCCTAACACTTAGAAAATGTTTCAGCACTGAACATCTAAAAACTAAAATATCCACAATATATTCCTATCAAATTATATTTTGTGTGAAATGAATTCTAAATTGGCCTTCAGGTCTTGGGTTACAAAATGGATCCTGGCAAAGGAGGTATACACAAGGTAGACACCCTATGCTGCCTCAATCAGACTTCAGGAACATACAGCTTGGAAAAGGAGACCTTACAGGAAATAGGACAAGAAACAGGGGCCCAAGCTCAGACCATTGGTTTCAGACAAGTTTTCTTCTACCTTGATGATCTAAGAAGCCACCAGAACAGAATTCGCCTCACAAAAATAGGAACACCTATTTTTACTTGGCGTTGCCCAATTCACAAATTGTTATACAGTTAATAAAGCTCTCTTCTTTCTATTTGCAGTAGCCATTCTTTGACATTTGGTAATTAATACAGAGAGCACAAATTCCCATTATGATTAAACATAACTTATTAAAAATCAAAACAACATTCATAAACAAATAGGGAAAAACCAAGCTGAGCTCAAAAAACTAGGTTTCTATACAAGATAAATCACCTTTCTTATCCGAACTGCTCAGATCAAAATGTCAGAACAATTATATTACAATTTTTTTCTGACATCAATATCCCATGCAACAGTGTAAAACAGACAACTCTGATTTCAGGTGTACTGTTTGCTTTTAACTAACAAACTAATTGAGCAATGAATCAGATTTTGCTAAGAAAACATGGGACACACTGCCAGATCACAGAGGTCAAGGAATTTATCACTTTTCATATATGTTTTTGGCTCAGGTAAAAAAATTATCTATTCCTAGAGATAAAAACACGCAAAATAAGGACAGCTATTTAATTGCCTATATACCAAATGTGACTCTAAAGACTCTAATAAACCACACATAAAAATAAATCACATTAATTTCAGTTATAGCATATGTGCATGCTTATACTTATATATGTACACAAATATGTATATGTGTCTCTGTATGAATAGAAAGGGAAAGGGGGAGCTAAACTTTTGCCATAACAAACCTAGTTCTGCCACAGTGTCATTACATTTATTTCTTTTAATGAATCATGTAAAAACATAAAATCATATTATTTATGAGCTGTAAGGGACTTTAAAAATGACCTTGAGCTACCTCCTCACTTTTCAGTAAGAAAACTGAAATCCAGAGAAGACATGGATACAAAAGGTAATAGGGACAGAATTGGGACTAGAACTCTGGTCCCTTAACCCAAACAATCATGTCATATACTGAAGAGACAGACTTATTGAAAACTGGCAAATACTGTCAGTATAAACAACAATAGGTTCCTATTGCTATATCATTATATAATTACTTACTTCTTAACTGACATGTTCTGTCAAACATCCATTAAGGCTTCCTGAGAAAATGATGCTGTACTGGAATTTTCTACTCAGGCATATGTGCATTTCATAAACCATAACCATTCAACTGTAATGTACGTTTAGAATTAGTAAGCATCTTAAAATCTTGACACCTATAATTACAATTTGGACCTTACTTAAGTGCAAACCATTGTTTTATGAATTAATGTTGATTCTCTGGTTGGCTAAAATGCTTTGCATTTATCTAAATTTTTTCTGTATCTAAAATGTAGAATTATGATTAAGGATGTAGATGCTGAAAAAGGAGGACCTGGCCCTACTACTAAACATATATACTTGGGCAAGTTACTTAATAACCTTATGTCTTAGTTTCTTCATTTGTAAGAAAGAACAGTACTACTTCATAGGCTTTTGGTGAAGATTGAATTATTTATTACTTATAAAGCAAAAGAACAGTGCTGTCTCTTAGAAAATGCACAAAAATATTAGCTACTGTATTACTATTACTAATTTTTATTCAGTGCATGTTTTAACAAACACACCAAAGCCAAAAAGGAATCTCAGAAATCATGTAGAACAGGAGTTGGTAAAGATTTTTCAAGTGCTAAATAGTAAATACTTTAGGCTTCCCAGGACATACAGCGTTTCTGTCACAAGTACTCAACTCTGTAACTGTAACAGGAATGCAGCCAAAGACAATACATAAATTGATGGATGTAGGTGTTCCAATAAAACTTTATTTACCATATCAGGCAGCACGCTGGATTTGGCCTAAGGACTATACTTTGCTGGCCCCTGATAGAAAATAACAACCACACTCTACAGAGAATAAAATTAAATAATAGAAGATGAAGTAAGGGTCAGAAAGTTACCCAGTAAGTCACTGGTAGATAGAGAACTAAAACTAAGAACTCTACAATTAAGATCAATGTTCTTTCTAACTCTCCATACAAGAGAGCTTCCATGAAGCTTTCCTACCCTGATCTACCAACAGAAAAAAACTCTCCCTCCTCTGCCCTCACAGAACATACAAAATCAGCAGAAAATTGATGGAATTTGAAGAGTAATGAGTACACTGAGATTCATTATACTATTCTCTACTTTTGAATATCTGATAATTTCCATTAAAAAAAAAAAAAAAAAACTCAAAGCATTCAGTACTCTTCATTAGGCATTCATTAATTTTATCAGAATGTTTCTGTTTATCATTTTCTTTGTTCGCTTCTATCAATGGTAATATGGGGGCAGGGATCATGTCATCTATATCTTGGTATCACCACACCTTGCCAAGATCTCATACAGAATTATGTTTATAAGGATTCCATAAAGAAATAGTCCCTAAATAACCGAAGGAAAAACATCTTAAACAAGATGTCATTTCCAACTCCAACAATTCTTTCCAACTTGGCAAGTTGCTCAATAGCCATGAGCCATATTATCAAATTGCAACCTTCCCCTATGACCTATGTTGCCAATGCAGTCTTCTTTCAATACCATTTTCAAAATCCAACATGAAATCTAATCCTAGCTAACCATCTCTTCCTCTTCTATAATTAGGTTCGGCACCAGCAAACAACACCTTTCTCCATTAGATTATCCATGGCACTTAAAAGTCAATGAGCTCTTTGATAAGGATGATAACTTATCAAAGAATTTAACTTAGAACTTTAAGTGGCACTGGAGATAGGATTCAATGTCCTTACCCTCCTCACCAGAGCTTTTCCCAGATTTGATCCAGGAGGACGTCTTATTTCCTACTTCTCTCCAAGCTAATTTTTATTTTATAATCTCAGCTTTCTTTCCAAGTCTTCTCCCAAGCAGAACCCAAAGTAGAAATTCTCCCTCTTCTTCCCTCAGCAAAACACAAAGTCCCTTGCTTCAAGGAATTCTCAGAAACTCAAAGTATTCTTTCTTCAAGTATTCCTGACCCAAGTGGAAAGTAACAATTCCTACAAATTTCTTGTACACCATTACTGTCTACCACTCACCACATATGAAAAAAGAGAAGTGACCTAAAGACCCCCCACCTGTATTTGTGTCCACACATTCTTCCTTCCCTTTTATTATTATGGATAAATAGCCCATAATTCTAGCAACAGACAACCTCTCTTTTTGCACACTAGAATCCTAGCCTCTCTCATCTACCCAAGAGCACTGCTCCCTGTGTCTCCTGCATCATCACTTTTTTCACCTCTACTGGCTCTTTCTCATTAATTCAACAAACCATTGTTTTGTATATCTTTAAAATTCCCTTTACCTCACATGGTCTTCTAACTATTGCTCCATTTCTCCCCTTCTCTTTTCAATAAAACTCTTCAAGAGTTGTGTACCATCAGCCTCTTCAGTTTTGCTCCTCCTGCTCTATCAAACCATTTCACACAAGCTTTTACCCCCACTACTCCAAGGAAACTGCTGTCATCAAGGTCATCAGTGACCTCCTTTGCTAAATCTATTCCCAATCCTCATCTTTAAAACAGCTGACAGTCCCAACTTCCACTTCCCGAATCACTTCAGTCAGATGGCTTTCAGAATTCCACATGGCCCTGCTTTTCTTATTACCTCACAGCTCTTTTCAGACTCCTTTGCTGGTTCCTCCTCATCTCTTAATGTTGGAGCGCCCCAAGGATCACTCCTCTTCAATTTTCTAACCCCAGAATTTATTTATGAATTTGTCCAATCTCTGTACT
>JAQZBX010023165.1:0-31052 GCA_029593785.1 Cabassous unicinctus | reverse complement strand
TTTTTTTTTTTTTTTTTTTTTTTGAGGTACTGGGGACAGGAATTGAACCCTGGACCTCATAAGTGAGAAGCCGGTGCTCAACCACTAAGCCACATCGGCTTCCTTGATTATATGCTTAATCTTCAAAATAGAGTGGCATGTGATACCCACATTAGTGTTTTCCTTGGTAGACTATCAATGCAAGGTTGGGTTTTTCCCCTTCTATTACTATTTTCATTAGAAATTAATGAAATGTTCCAGATGGTTGAACTGGAGAACTTTTTAGTTCAGACAAATTTGGGGGTGTAAGCTTTGACACTTTGGGGGCCATGATCTCTGAGGACACATGACTCATCTTTAATGAGGCAGCATTGCCTAATGGTTTGGATTTCAGAGCATGGGCTTGGGCTGAGCCTGCCTGGTTTTAAGTCATAGCTCTCCCTCTTACTAAACATGTGGTCTTGGGCTAATAATCTCCCCGTGCCTCAGTTTCCTCATCTATAAACAGCCATATTGATAGTATCTCTGTCATGGGGTAACTGTGGAGATTATGAATCCATGTATCCAGTGCACTTTAATCAGTCCCGATATGTTAAAAGTTCTCAACAAATTATTATTAATGCTGACATCGTGTACCTGAGAATGGGATCCGTGCCAGTGGGCGCCCAGTAAACATGGAATGACGGGTTAAAATGCACTTGGGATGCTTTGGTGTTCCGGTCTCTCACCTCCTCTGCCCGTCTCACCCATGCAGGTGGCCCCCCTCATCAAGGAGAGGATGATGAAGAAGGGAAGCTTGATGCTGGGCTACCAGCCCCACCGGGGGAAGGTCAACTTCTTCCGCCAGGTCGTGATCAGCCCTCAAGTGAGCCGGGAGGACATGGATTTCCTCCTGGACGAGATCGACCTCCTGGGTAGAGACATGTAGCTGTGGCTTTTGGTCCCCCAGAGGCACAGATCCTGTCCTGTGGGGGGTTATAGAACCAGGGGGTCTGGAGACTCAGTAGATTTCAACACTTTCGATGAGAAATAGGAAACACTCCCAGCCCAGGCCCAGCAAAACCAAAATGCTAAGCAAATAGTGTTAAGGGCTCCCTAGATGCCTGGATATTAATGATGCTCTAAAGGAAGAAGTAAAACATTGATTTTCTAAAGATTTTTCCTGGGACACAGCATTGACGAGACTTAGTTTAGTGATCCCATTGTGGGTCCTGGGTTCTCAGCTTTCATTGCTCTTTAAAGCACCTAAAAACTAATAGTTTCAGGCAGTGGGTCATAAGGTATGGTCGCTCGCTGGACCAGCAGAATCACCATGGCCTGGGAAGTTGTTAGAAATGCAAATTCTTAGCCCCTCGCCAGCCTGACAAAACCATAAACTCTGAGGGGAGAGCCCAGTAGTCTGTGTTTTAACAAGCCCTGCAGGTGATTCTGATGCATGGTAATGTCTGAGAACATTTTAATGACTGTTAATCACTCTGATGTTTGATCAGAAAAGAGATATCTAATAGTTCAGTGACGCCTGAGCTAGTCTTTGAAAATATGGCCATGGCATCTGCAAAATGAATATTCAGGAGCACCAGAAGCACATTAAAGCTATTTTTTAAAAGAGAGATTAGATGAGGTGTTTTTTAAGATGAATTATCTTTTATGTAAGCTAAATATGTATTCCCCAAAGTAAAATAATAACCATTAGCTATTCTAATTTATTTACATTAGAAATAAAGATAAAAGGCGAGCACTTTGTTGTTTCAATCAAAGAACGATAAACTTAATTCATGTCCCTAAATCATTTGTGTCACTAACAGAGGGGACATTAGATATATATGGCCCTGTCTCCCTCTTTTGCTTAGAGGTCCATTTCTTCACTTGCTCTCTCCATGTAGGGAATAACCAGAACAAAGTTGACGGTTGAACAACATTCCCTTCCCCAAGCTTTGAAAGTCAGTCTAGAACATTGAGTGATTTCTACTGAGCAGAGAATCTGAGAATCTGAGAATCAGGGGCCTTTCAGTGGAAGCACCTCCTCCATTTCTCCTGGGAATGGATGATGGAGAGTCCATCTCTGCTCCTGAATCTAGATTTCTAGGAGAGTTTTATTCAAATAATAAGTGACCTGCATTCAGAGGTGTAGGTGCAGCGTGCAATAAGGGAAAGATGCTGAATCTAATGAGAGCTCGGCATTGGAAGGTGAATGACTGGAGAATGTTCAAGTGTTAGACTTAGCAATTCAGTACCTTTTCCTACTCCATTGTTAACTCAGGTCATGTAAGTTTTGAAGCACAAAAGCTGATGTATAACTCTATTTGCTTTTATTCTGTATTCTCATTTTAGCCCGTGTGGTTTTTCAATACCTCCATTAGTCAAAAATATTTTAATCTCTGAACGGATTACTTCTAATTCTCCAGTGATAGAGGTTTATGTATGTGTTTTGTATTTCTTGTTGCCTTTTTGTTCGAATGTCTACATAAAATGTTCCTGAAAGAGATGTTTGCAATAATTTGCATTTCATGAAATGAAAAGTAACAGTAGCACATACTTAGTGTTGTTGACTTTTCTTTTCCTGTCATCTCCTCTTGCCTGAATTGTACCCTATGCATTTTAGAATTGACCTGGACTCCGTTGGCATTTTCGCTAAATGATAAGAGGAAGTAGTTTGGAAGCTGTCTTTTAGTTAACAGCTTGAATAAAATGGAAAAAGCAGTTAAAGCAAAGTATGGCTGTGTCTCTTGTTTAGTCTCTTTTCATCCAGCTGCTGGGCAAGTTATGGGAAACGCCTGCTGTGCTTTTTATATGAAAGATTACGGTGAGCTCCTTCAGCAATGAAAAACAGCTACTAGCAGATAATTTGGAAATTCCATTCTTTTCTCCTTTTTTGAAATGTTCAAATAAATCACAATCAGTTTTCTGAATGGTCACAATATTTTTATAAAAGACTGATTATAAGTTATTCAGTCAGTAAAAATAGTTATTGTGTGCCTGCTTTGTTCCAAGCAGTGATCTAGGGGGTGGGGTTGGGCAATGGATAAACTGGACCATGTTTCTGTTCCTTTGGAGCTTCCATTCTAGTGGGAGCAGATAATCGACAAGTAAATATATATCAGGTGGTAATAAGTGTTTTGAAGAAAAATTAAAAGTGGAAGGGGATATACTGTAGAAGTGAGAGTGGGGTGTGCTATTGTAGAAAAGTTCGATAGGGAGGGCTTTTTTGATGAGGTGACATTTGAGCAGGGACTTTAGGGAAGTGAGGGAATCATGTGGCTCTCTGGGAAAAGGATGTTCCAGACAGAGGGATGGCAAGTACGAAGGCCTGAGCAGCTGCATGCTTGGTGAGCCCAAGAAGCACCATGGAGGTAAGTGTGGCTGGAGCAGGGTGAGTGATGGAGTGAGTGGAAGAAGATGAGGTCACAAAAGTAGTTGGGAGTCAATTGCACAGAACCTGGAGGGGGGCACATAGATGGAAACACACTGGAGAATTTGAACAGGTATTGATGTGATTTGACTTAAATTTTAGAAGGATCACTGATTACTTTTTGGAGAATTCAATGTACATGGGACAAGAGTGGACTCAGGGAGAGCAAACAGGAGGCATTTACAGCAGTTCAAGCAAGCAATTATAGCAGTTTATACTAGAGTGGTAGTGGTAGTTTTGTTTGTGTTTTGTTTCATTTTGTTTTATTCTGTTTTGCTAGACACATTACTGCCCAAAATGATATGAGGGGTTCTACTAGTAGTAAAGAAAATATAAGAATGGATGCAGGCAGATAACTTGTAGGCTTTGCTTCTGTGACCCAAGCATTGAATAGCACCAGTTCAAAATGCATTTTTCCCCAGACAGCTCAGAAATTAACCTAAATTGATAAAGTCTGATTCCATGTCATCTGTTTGGAACCCAGTCTATCTCGTTCAAGCTGGTCAGTCCCAGCTTTGCCCCATTCACACTTATTTAACCCAACTGGAAATGGATTGATACAACTCGAAATGTCTTAATTTCCTCACTTCAATTAGAACAAATTTTGAACTGGAAAAAAAATTTAGGTTCAATTTAACCTCTTCAGGATCAATTTAAATTGGTCTGAAGTAGCCTAATATAAGCGGAACTGGGTTGAAGCCGTTTTATGTCTCTTTGCTTCAGTCACATGCCAGTTGAAGTAGCTTGATCTTTTGATAATTCATTTCAACTGATCAGTGTTGGACGATGTGTTCTATTTGTCCAGGATTTCTTATAAACAGTTTAACTCAAGAAGAATTGGGTTAAGCTTTCTTAGTCCAAGTGGATGCAAAAAGAGGCTCTCTTTACATGAAACTCATGACTTCAGGGAGCTCAGCCTAGGAGGAGCAACACAATCAAGGGACTTTTGACCAGTTTTTCAGAGAAAACTCATCTAACTGTTCAAAGGATGACCCCAAGCTAAATTTAAGTCACTAGAAATAAAATTTAGAGCTCGCAGTCATTATCCTGTTTTCCACTTCCTTCTTTACTCTCATAAGATTGATCGAATGAAGCATTTGATATCCAGACCCTCAAGATAAATGCCCATTTGGATGGGGGTGGAATGCAATAGCCAAAATCTAAATACACCTCACTTCTTCACTTTACTGTAGTTATATGGAGAGAGAAGAGTCTTGTCAGAATAAGCCTAGCAACCTAACCATGTCTGGTGTCCCAGAATTTTTGGTCAAATAAAAGCATTAAGAACCAGATTGGTGTCAAAAGGCAATGATTACACATGCCTTTCTCAACCCAGGGTGCAGGCATTTTCCCTTCTGCTTTTTGCCTGTGAAGTTGAAGGGCAGTGGTGTAGAGGAACTTTTGAGGTGATGGGTTGTCCCTCAAGGTGACCTTTCTGCTCTAAGTGACATGGAAAATTATTAAAAAATATTTGGCTCAGACTTCACCTTTACTTTAAAATAGCAAACCCCATGCAAGTAGCAGAAAGCATTGAGTCACTTATTCTAGGTGGAATTTGGAAGAGGTTTAATTCTTGACACTAATATTTGTAAAAAGCTATGTCTCCTTTTCTACATTTTCTTCACATGCATTGACATGCATTGAAGAGTGGGGGAATTTTGATTGCTGTTTCACCTAACAGTAATAAGTACTCTTAAAAATGTGAGAGACACTTAACATTTTAGTTGCACACTTAACAGATAATATGAATCATATAGCTTTAAGCCAGAAGGTAGAAGGGAGTCCATTGAAATGTGAATGCTTGAATTATAGCTTCTACCACTGTCCTAATGAAAGAATGCAACTGCTGGTTCATTTACCAAATCAGGTACTACTATGAGTTCTCAGAGAAAATCCAAAATAAGAAATGCTACTCCTTTTTTTTTCTCAGGCTTTTTTAGAGGAGAGACCAAAATTCTAATACTCAAATTCCTACAAACTGTGGTGTTTTTCTGCAAACCAAGGAAGCAGCTTGGTGTTTTATCAAACTTCCTAATGCTGCAGGAGCCCTGACTTGGAATCCGTCCTACTAGGAATCAGGACCATTGATTCCTAGTAGGACCAGCTCAGAGTCAGAGTTGTTTTTCTACACCCCCATGTACCCTGCCCATTGCCAACTATTATGGCTAATGATTTTCTGGGGGCAGTTAAGCTTGACAACACAAGCTTCAAGATCCTCCCATGGAGATTTCTCTAGCTGAATAGATACCCTTCTCTGAAAAACTTTCAGGTTCTGTGACCCTCGAGAAGACAGTGTCTCTCTGAATGCCTGTAAGTTACTGTTCGAGGTTAGAATAATTATTTTCTGAGAATTTGACCATGCTTTGCTTCTCAAACTTTTCCTGAGCTCTACTACCATATATCCAAATATCTATTGACAGCTCCACTTGGGTGTCTCAAAGATCCTCAAATTCAGCATGTCCCAAACTGACTCATAATTTCCTAACCCCAACTCCACATTTCTCCCCAAATCTGTTCCTTTATCCATGTTTTACATCTTAGTGAATGGTATTTTCTATCCAGTTTGGCAAACCAAAAATTATTATTCATGCTTGATACCTCTTTCTCCCTCATCCCCACCCCCATCCAATCTGTTAGCAGGCCTTGTTGGATTTACCTCCAAAACATGTATCTAATCCATCCATTTATTCTTATCTTCATTATCATACCCAGATTCCAAACTACTACCTCTTCTATTCTGGACTCTAGCAATAGCCTTCTAAAAATACTTCCATGCATCGATGCTGGGCTTTGTCCAATCCACTCACCAAATTGTAACCAGATTGAAATGCAAAACTGATCCTATCTCTCACTTTCTTAAAAATCTTCAATGACTTTCTATTTGCTCTTGGAATTGATAACTGCCAACGTGACAAAAGAGCACCAGAAAATCTGTTGGGCAGGCAAAACAAAGTTTGTTAGCCTGACTGCAGTAAGGGAGAATGCCACCATGAGAGTCTTAGTAGCGTCTCACATGGGAAAAGTTGGGGGAAGAGCCTATTTATAGGCTTGGGATCTGGGCTCACGTGGCTCAAGGTGGATTCGTCAAAGCAAACTCATTGGGACCGAACACAGTTCATTACATAACAGGTTTATGACATGATAGGATTGGTGGGCAAAGCGAAGTGAGATTCTTGAAGCGAGATGATAACTCAACTGTTGTTTGATAAGCAAGCTGTTTCTACAAGTGAACACTCTTTTGTCCTGATGGGAGAGATGAGCCAAGTATTTGTCCGGATAAGTTGGCTTACAGGAACTTCCTAAAGCAAACAGTAAAGTTATTCAATGATTTATAGCATTAACTTTCTGAACAAGTATCTCCTGAAACAAACAGTTAAATCATGTTGACATAAGTGATCTCGGTTCTCAGTTCTGATAGTTAAGCTTTATGGAGGCAAGTGATTTCAATTCTCAGGATAAAGATCAAATTGTGCTAGTAAATGATGGCCAAAGGTGCTGCATCATTTGAACTCACTGTAGAGCTTCAGGCTTCTGTTGTCCTGTCTCCTTCAGTCTTCCTTCAGATTTCTCTCTTTACCACCACTACCACCCCATATATCAAAACCTTTCTGTGCAGTATTTCTTCTTCCTGGATCCTTCCTCCCTTCTCTCCCTTCACTTACTAAGTGGGATCTCAGTTTGATTATCAGTCCCTTAAGGATGCCTTTTCTGTTTGTCCCCAGCCACCCAAAAGGGAATCTAAGCTAATATATGCTTTCTATCATTTTCTTAAAATGCTTATCACCATTTGTATCCTGTGTATTTTTAAAATTAGACTGTAATGTCTACGGGGTGCTTGGTAACTGCTCACATAATTGAGGAAGTAAGGACAGCTGGCAGTTAGATACATTAATTTGTCTTTGGAGATGACTTCTTTATTTTGGGGACAGTTTGGATACATAAATGTAAAATGACTATTTACTCATTGTCTTAGAGAAAATCCTGACTTCACCTGTAACCTTAGCTGCCATAAACTGAGATGGCAAATGTTCTGGTTAATAAAGGTGCCCATACAGTAAAAGAGAAAAGTTTCCCCTTAAAAATGAGTTTAGACTCGACTTATCTCAAAAAGGTTTTATTTTTCAGGTAAGTATGATTTTGATTTCTAATTCTTTTCTCACAAGAGATTGTAAAACCCATGATAAAGTCATGGGTTTGTTAATATTTCACTAACACCCTCTACTACGAATCACATTTGAAATATTTTTCAATTACAGCTGATACCTGATGACAATGTAGTACACCAATAGTACTAACTGTGGTTCATATGAAGTTTTAAACTATTTATATTCTTTAATTTGAAGGCTGTGAGGTTTTATTGAGTAGGGCATGCTCTGCTGGAGACCAAGGGCTGAGAAGCTTGTTAAACCATAATGAAAGCACAGCTGCTCTCTCTGCAAGTCTCTTTCCAGATGGGCTGGGTAGGTGAAGGGAATGGGCAATTGATGTTTAAGGACATGTAATTACCTTCTTAGCTCCCTATTCTTGGGATAGGAGCCATTTTCATATTTAAGACCCCCATGCTAGGTCTAGAAAGAAGCCTTCCACTTCATACCTAAGTCAACACATGTTGAATTTATAACTGAGTGATTAGGTCAAGTGTACAACAAATCTATGCTTCCCTGTGATCTTTCAGACTTGGGTCTTTAGAGGGGTATTTTCCCATTGTGGGAACAACAGCCTCAACTCAGTGGTTTACTGGCTGCTTCCCTGGAGCCAGTAGATGAATTTTTGCATTTCTCAAATCCTTGATGATAGAGCTGCACAACCCATCCTTCCTGGCTACTAGGATGTTTTGCATTCTTATTACAGGGACCTGCCAAGCTGCCAGACTAAGTCAAATATATTCTTCCTAATCTGGTGTGCAAATTGTGAGGATTTGTTCCAGATTCTCCACTCTCTGCAAGCTCTAGATCTTCATATATAGTTGCAGCTACATAATAAAACCAAGGCAGGAATTTCTGCATCATTTCTCCTAATGGAATGCTCAAGCAAGTGTGAAGAACAGAGCTGGAAATTACATGTAAACTAATAGCTGATTATGTGTGACTTGAGCCTGCTCCACCCTGCTTACAGCCAACTAAAGCACCAAAACAACACTCATATACCTGGACTTGCATATTTATGCTGTTAGCATAGCATCCCCTACCTGCGTTGATCTGTCTTGTAAGATCATGGATATGTGACCTACATATAAGTAGATTTAAGGCAAAGACCACACTCCTAGTCTAGTGTGTGTATGTGTACATGTAGTTATAGTTTCAAGGCTGGGTTATAGATAGAAAGTGGTTATATGGCTGGTGTTGGCTTGATCAGGATGTTGGCCAGGAGTTGGCAACAGTTCTCTGGAGTCAGAAAAGGAGTAGGAAATTTCTATTGGAATGCAGTGATCCAGTAGAATCACTATGCTTTATATCTTGGGGAAAACCATCAACTGAATGCTCTAAACACTACACCTAAATAATAATATTCAGGTAACAAAGCTGGGAAGTAAGGCAGAGTTAACAGAGCCTGATGGTTAGTCCTGGAAGGACTTGAATTCTAAATGAGATGAGTTGGGAATACATACAAGATATTGGTACCAAGGTCACTGACATGAACACTAGCTGATGTTGGAGTTTCACCTTTTCAAGTCAGCAGTACAATATATGTGATTTATGTGTGGACTGAAGCACTTTTCTAAAGAGTCAAGGTCAGGGTGCACAGTTATGAGCAAAGGCATTTTTAGAAGATTGATGTAACACTTTGATTCTGAGTAAATGGGAAAATGGCTGTCATTACCAGGGAAATCTAGAGGGGAGCTAGTTTGGCAGGCATGCAAGTGAATCTGATTTTGAGTGAGCAACTAACTTGAAATAAGAGGGATGCAATACAATTCAGAAAACGGAAACATGATAGCAATTATAGATTGCCATTGCATATGAGAACTGAAGAAAAACTAGGTCACCAGCCACCGTGCCAAGTGCTGTCTTCTAAAAAAATACCCGGTGGTTAGAAACCAATGATTGCCAGCTCTGCTCCTGCTGCTGATGTCATCATTCCATGCAAGCTGAATCTTGTGTGATGCTGCCTGCTGTAAAGACAACTGAGTGGCTTAAAGCACTGGGCATGCAACCATCTAAATAGATTGCCTTTGGTTCTTATTTTCAAAATAAGAAAACATCCAGTGAATATCTGTCAGCGTTCACTGAATTAAGAACAGGAGCAGCATATTTTGGATGACTTTGGACCCCATTGTGAGCTTGATTTGCTGATGACTTTCCTTAATTTGAAGAGTAATTGTCCCTGAAACCCCTTCTCTCTTTTTTCCATCAAAATAACCATTAATTACTAAAGCTAAGAAAAAAATACTCAGCAACAGTTGTTCTGGATGGCAGGAGTCAAACATATTCTGGATTCTAGTAAGATTATCCATCAATTTACTTCCTGGTGGCGAGTTGACCTGAATGAGCTGCAGTGGTGAAGTAGGGCATCTAACTCAACTGGTCCAAGCTGCTATGGCCAACTCAGGAACTTTAAGGCCAGAGCTGAATGATTGGGAAAGAAATGAGAAATATCTACAATGTGCTGGGAAAAAAAGGTTAATAATTTGTCCTCATAGAATCAGCAAAATCAGAAAAAAGAAGGAAAGAGTAGGATAGGAAGTAGGAAGGAAAGAGAAGGATATGAGTAGGAATTGATGGTGGGGGAAAATAGATCTAACTTGTTACTTTTAATACATTCTTGTGATAGATGACAACCCAGGTATCATTTAATTAATTTTTACAATAATCTTGAAAAGGAAGTATTATTTTATCCATTCATTCACTCACTTGTACTTCTGCATATATTCATCATGCTTCTACATTTCTACCTGGAAACAGCAAATATTAGCAGTGATATTTTGATACTTAGGTGAATAAAGCATGAAATTGACTTGAGAAAACTGCCATACATAAAATAAATTGACATAGAGACCAAAAATTCAGTGATAAAATGATAGATGTGAAAGAATTAAAGAACTAAGGTGAGTCTGCCATTTATACTCAAGGTGGAGTAACAGGAATCATATTTACTCTCCCACATGAAACAACAAAAACTGGACAAAATATACGAAATAGCAGTTTTCAAGAAACTGGACATCAGGCAGTGAAAGACAGTGATCTCTGAGAAATAGAAACTAATGAGATGAACACAATGATTGTACCATCTTACTGCCTTGAGAGAATTTCTATGGTGTGACACAGCAAGAGGAACCCATTTGGAGCTCCTAAGTTGTCTCTCTGAGTTGAGGAGACAGATTAGGGATTTGGGGTGATCAGGTACCTATAGGGTGTGGGACAGATTTATGGAGACAAAAGCTGCACAGAACAAAAAATTTTAAAGATCCACAGAAGGTCTCTTGAATACTCAACAGAGTACAGATCAGCACATGCATGTAAGAAAACAGTCTGAGACTGGGGAAATAACCATCTTAAAGGATCAGAGGAAACCATATCCTATTCTCATACAGAGTTGAGATTATTGCCTGCTCTACAAATAGAATGGAAAACACCATGATTCACAAGACATTGGGTAGAATACTCAGAAGGGTCTTGCCTCAGTAATGGAACAAAATTAGCCTAGAATAAAGGCTGCTCTGGTCCTTGTGTTTAAGACTAACAATTCTTAAAAGCAAGATTGGAAAGGTCAAAGTGTGTCCAAATAATTTGCATCTCAAAACAAAGTGCAAGAATATTTATAGGAATACAAGAATACCCAGCATCTTACCAGGTAAAATTATACAATGTCCAGCATTCTATCAACAATTACTAGGAAAAAATCCAGAACATAACTTTATAACTGCAGGATAGAGAAGGATTTGTAAAACAAGACATACAAAGCATAAATCATAAAGGAAATGGTAAATAAAATTGAAATATGAAAATTAAAATCTTCTGAAAATCAAAAGACACCTGTAGAAATAAAACTATAATCCTAAACCTTTTATTTAGCCTGGCCTAAAAATATTTTAAAAACTATATATCTATCACAAGGGTATTTTATGGGCAGAAAGAGTCATATTGACACATGGTCTATGGAATTTAAAGTATTCTAAATAATAAAAATTAAAGAATACTTATTCCAGGAATCTCAAAAAACATAATTGACAAAGACCATTGTTTGAGACCAGGAAGGTGAGGGAGATGTGTAAGGCTATACATTTCCTATTTCTTGCTATCATAACTTTAATATGTTCTTTTTAATGTTTATGGGAAAAGAACAAGTGGCACTTGGAAATATTTCATTCTTAACTATATAGTTTTGTTAAAAATTATAGAAGTATATCCTTGTAACTGAAAGTCTTAAGATGACCACAAACCTAGTTTAAAAGATTGGTAAAGGAAATTGTATTTCCTCACTTAATCTATCAAATATGTTTGTTATAAGAAATTAAACTGTCAGTATCCACCACCCTTGTACTATTTAACACAGTGCTAGCTAAGACTGTCCTTCTCTCCCCTCCTTTCCTCTCCTCTCCTCTCCCCTTCCCTCTTCTCTCCCCTCCCCTCCCCTTTCCTTCTTTTCTTTTCTCTTGTCTTCTCTTGTCTTCTTGCTTCTCCCTGCCCCTCTCACCACTGCCTGCTCTGTGGTTTC
This sequence comes from Cabassous unicinctus, assembly GCA_029593785.1. Taxonomy (NCBI): domain Eukaryota; kingdom Metazoa; phylum Chordata; class Mammalia; order Cingulata; family Chlamyphoridae; genus Cabassous; species Cabassous unicinctus. The sequence goes on along the minus strand of JAQZBX010023165.1, from coordinate 19,009 downwards.
TCTTATTTGCAGAAAGTTTCCAGCACTTTCATCTAGTTTTCTATTTGTAGACTGTTCAAAATTAAGGTTTCCATGATCAGATTACAATTTGAACCTAAAATAAGTCTTGATACTTCATACAACATAGCAAATTTGAGAAAAAAGACAGACCATGCATGCATATCTACAATGTATATAAGACAGACAATATCTGGAATATATACAGATCTGCATTTTATTGACATTAAAGAAAAAGAAATTAAAGCAACAATGAGACACTCCACATACCCATCAGCTTGGCAAAAATTAAACAATGATAATGTTAAATGTTAGTGATACTGTGGAAGAGTGGGATTCTCATACATTTTAGGGAGTGTAAATTCAAATATTTGAAAAGTAATTTGGCAATATCCAATAAAGGTGAAATTTTGCCCAGTATTTCCACATCTAGATATAAATATTTGAACATATACGCACAGGGGTGGTGTGTACAAAACTGATTATTGTGGTACTGAAACCCCTATCCTGCTCTTTCTAGGATTTCCCTACAAACAGGAATGCTGACATGATAGATGAGGCAATATTATTCAACAGGCATTTAGGGCTTATTATCTACAGTATTGTCTCTCAAAGTTAGCAGGAGATATGAGATGTCTGAAATAACTCAAGAAGTTTATAAGCATGCAACTCCAAAATATGGCATTTTTATACATAGCACAAATTCTTCCCTTCCTAGTGTCTTTAATGTGTGCTCCTCAACTCCCTTGAGACCTTCTCTCCAGACTTTTCTCAAAGGTGAAGCTAACTAGACCACATATTTCTATGTCTTTAACTGTAATTTATATAATTTTGTTACACAAAGAAAGGACCATAGCCATACCTGGGTTAGTGTGGTAGACCCCAGAAAATTATGTGCTTGTAAAACTATTGTAGGTGGGACTTTTTGATTAAATTACATCAGTTAAGGGCTTTTGATTAGATTGTATGACCCAGGGTATGTCTTAATCCTCTTACTGGAGTCCTTTATAAACTGCTGTAATACAGAGAGTAGGCCATCACAGAGACACACAGGAGCTCAGAGAGAAAAACTCCAAGAAGCTGAGAGAGAAGGTCCTGGAAGCCAGAAACTGAAAGCAACATGACTGGGAGGAAAAAGCAGAGAAGCAGAGACCAGTGGACGCCGCCATTGTGCCCTGCCACGTGAGAGGAATCCAGGCCACAACCAGCCGGTCCTCTGGGAGAAAAGCACCACCTGATGAAGTCTTGATTTAGACATTTTCACAGCCTCGGAACTGTAAGCTTTTAAATTAATAAACCCTCATTTTGAAACCCAATCCATTTCTGGTATATTGCCTTGCAGACTTTAGCAAACTAAAACTGTTTAGGGCACACACTGCTCAGTACCAGTTGCACTCTCTGGCCCACTTGGTTATACTCTAATAATCTCAATTTAATTTTTTTAAATTTTGAAATTATTTTAGATGGCAAAGAAAGTACAGAGAGTTCCCATATATTCTCTACTCAGATTTTCCTAATATTAACCTGTTATGTAACTATGGCATCTTTATTAACTCTAAGAAATGAGCATTGTCACAACACAATTAACTGAGCTACATATTTATTTCCCCATATTTATATTTCCCGTTTTTTTTCCACTGATGTCCTTTTTTTCTTTCCAGTCCAGGATTCCACAATGCCTTTAGTCATCATGTCCCCTTAAATTTTAATTTTCCATGACCTTGGCACTTTTGAAGAGTACTGGTCAGGTACTTGTAGAATGTCTCTCAATTTGGGTTTATTTGATGTTTTCTCATTATTAGATTGGAGTTATGCTTTTTGGGAAAAGCTACAAGGGTGATGTGCTCTTTTCGTTGCACAGTATCAGGGGGTACATGAAGCCACTATGTCTTATTACTGATGATGTTAACCTTGGTCACATCCACTGTGATGTGACTATTGTCCCCTTGTGATACTCCATTCCCTAGAGTGAGCCACTAAATCCAGGACTCAAATGGAGAAGAATTAAACTCCACTTCCTAGAGGGAGGAGTATCAAGGAATTTGTAGACATGAATTAAAACCACCAATCATAATTTAAAAATGTTTGGGGATGTGGCACTTTAAGGTTATTCAAATATCTTGTTTCTCCTTAAAGTTTTGCTTCCTAATTTTAGTATTCATATGTGGATATTGCCTGCTGCAATTATTCTTTTTAACTTTCCTTTTTATTTTATTTTTTTACATTACTGTGTTGTTCTGTTGTGACTTTCTATTTCCCTCATGCCTTCTACATTTATTAATTGAAATTATTTTATAAGGAAGACGTGTCACTTCTCATCCATTTATTTATTTATCCAATCATTTACTTATTTCAGTATAGAACCATGGATATTTATTTTATTCTTTGGATTGTAATCCAATACCATTGTTACTTGTGTCATTGCTCAAATTGCTCCAGCTTTTACCTTTGGCTCCTGTGTCCCTTTGACATGCCTCAATGTTATTCTTTCTTTTTCCAAGTAATTCTTTACTTTATGGCACTATAAGATACTCCGGCTTCCTCTTGTTTGAGATGGATCTCAAAAACATAATCTTACATTTAAAAAGTGGCAGAGCAATACAGTGTTCCAATTATATAAGTAAAATATATATTTATGTATACATATGTGATAATACTCAAGATTTCAAGTGCATACATGGATGGAAGGATCCACCTCTAAGATCTAAGAGGAGTGGCCTTTGGGAGCGCAAGTATAGACTAGGACTAGGAAACTAGGAAACTAAGAAACTAGGAGCTAGGGATAGTTACTTAGGGTACGAAGATGTGTTCATAATGCATTGTTTCATATTAAATGAAAGGTTAAGTTCTGAATCAAACATGACAAAACCCATTTATTAATTTTGTATAGATGGTATTGGTCTGACATGCATTGACTTTTAAATTTTTTTCTTAGTAATATAATTTAGAATCAGAAACTTATAACAGTGTGAAAAAAACAAAAAACTTAACAAGCCAAAATATCAAAGAAAATTCTGAAAATGTGAAAGATAAACATTTATTAGAAGTTACGTTATGTATAGTAGACTTGTACTGAAATCTGAATAATGGAGCAAAAATAGTCCAGAAATAATTCCTATTACAAGGACAAACAGACCATGTGCCTAAGGAAGTAACACAAGTCAAGCATGAATGAAAGTTTTTCACCCTCACTTTTACATTATATGATGTTGGGGTATCTGTTTAGGAATTAGAAAAAGATAAAAGCAGTCTTTCCTCAAGCCCACACCTTATACTTGAATAAAATCAGGAGAAAATTAATAACTGATTATTTTTAAAATAATGCCTTAGAAAAAGAATTGGATATTTACTGTAATCTGCAGAAAGACAATTATTTTCTAAATCTGGATGCAATAGGAGAATTAAGAAAATAGAGTGAGTGGATTTGACTCCATACATATTTTAAAATTTAGACATAGTAAGTACACATTAAACAAATTAAAAGGCAAATAAAAGATAGGGAAAATACTTATAGCAAATATTATACTTCATAAAATAATTTAGGTATAGTAAATATCTCAAAAATATAATCTTAAGTTAAAAAAAGTGGCAGAGCAATACAGTGTTCCATTTGTACAAGGCAAAAAATATATACACATGTGATAATGCTCAAGATTTCAGGTGCATAAAGAACATTACAATTCCCAGAAGTAAAACTACAATTTCTACACAAATATATAGGAAGATGTTAACTTTTTATGAACAAAACATATGCAAATGATAGTAATAATAAAGTATAATTGTATAAGTTAAAAATGGTACTCTGTAAAGCTGGTAAATGTGTGGCGAAATACATACTCTGATATATTGGTGGTGGGAACCGAACCAGACAGAACCCTTCTGGGAAATAAGTTAGCCACGGATTACAGGAACCATAAAAATACTCATAACTTCTTGCAGTCTATTTTAAGGAAATAACCAAAAATATATAAATACCAAATTATATGAAGATACTCATTGCAGCAATATTCCTAGTGCTGGAAAATGGGAAATGGGAAGAAATCTAACAGACACCAATGCAGAAATGATAAATTTGCAGGCATAGATACATGTCTCTTACATAAAATTAAATAAAAGAATGAAAGTTGTATGTTTTCTATGATTCTTTTCAATGTAACACAGCCGTCTACATAACTCGTCTCTGAGATTATCCACTGCTGCCATTTAGTTAATCACTTCTATATTATTGACTGTTAAGATTTTGAATGGTCAGTGTTTAAATTTAAACTCACTTATTAGCACTTTAAGAAATTACATTGACTATCCATTAGCGAAGATTTATGACCTGTGAATGATTTAATTTCTTTACACAACACTGGTATGTGAATGATTTGATTTCCTAACACTGTGTCTGTCTTGGTAACACAATACCTGTCTCATAAAACAAAACCGCAAGATATTGCCTGCATTAACAGCTTTTCCCTGTACTGTCTGTGCCAACACCAGGCATTCCTTGCAGCAATCGTGATTCGGCACAGTCCATTCCGGAGCTTTAATGCAGAGGCAGTTCAACAGAACAAGTTCTGTTCCAAAAGTAGAAAGAGTTGTCCCCTGACATACCCATGCCAGGGCAAGAGCTGGAGACAACACACTACTTCACTGGCTTTGGGAGAGATTTTTTTCAGCTGATTCCATTCAGTCCCAAACAAATTCAAGGACAATGGGGGAAAGAGTAGGGGTGCAGATTGGGAGGGCGTCAGCTAAGTACCACCACCATTATGGCTCTAGGTATCTAGGGCTCTACCCTCCAACATAAAAGCTTTTGAGTCTCCTGGGTGATTGAAAGAGGGTTGCCCACACAGAACCTCAGATAGTGAATTGTACTTTCAAATACTTGCACATATATATTTGATATATTTGTGTGCATATGAAACAAAAATTGTTTTGAGGTACCCAGGGCTAGGGATTGAACCCGGGACCTTGTATGTGGGTAGCCGAAGCTCAATCACTGACCCACATTGGCTTCCCTGAGTTGGTTTTATCATTTGTTTTGTTTGTTGTTATTGTTTTTTGTTTTTTTAGGAGGCACCAGGAACTGAAGCCGGGACCTCCCATGTGGAAGGCAGGTGTGCAACTGCTATAGCCACATCAGCTCCAATACTATAGTTTTTTTTTTTCCTATCTGGTTGTGTCATGATCTTTTTTTTTTTTTTTGGCATCTCATTTCGCTGCGCAGGGGGCCTGTACCTCACCACGCTGGTCTGGGACGCCTTCTTTCTTTTTTTAACCTGGAAGTCCTGGGGATCGAACCCGGGTCCACCATATGGTTAACGGGAGCTCAATTGCTTGAGCCACAGCTGGCTTGATAGTTTTTATACACATCCTTGGATGGATGGCTGCCCCAATCTCAAAAAATCACTCCAGGGATAGTTAGTATATAATCAAAAGTCACATTCCAGAGACTTACTGCACGCATTTCATCTACCCTTATTTCTTTTCAATAGCCGTGGTGTTGCCAGTTACCATAATGGATGTACAAATGGGCGCTTCTTGTTGAAATTACTCGGGTTTAAGGTATGTGACTTGGCTAGAGATTTTAGAACGATCCGCTCCATCTTCACATAAACAGAATCCACTAGCTACAAAGTCTGTATCTTTCTGAATGGACTTGAGGTTTGCTTCTGAAACATTGTCCAGGTACTTATTTGGCAGATTCTGGTTGTCAGATACCAGTTGTAAAGTTGCCGCATCTCCACTTCTAGAATATTGTTGCTTTTTTCTCAAAAGTGAAGTATGGTGAGACCTTCTTAAAGGGACTTGCTGCTTTCTTGAGGTTATGAAATAGGTTGTCTGGCTGCTTTTGTGCCTGCTTGATTGTAGATGTTGGCCAGTTCGGGATTTGCTTTCATCGAGTACTGCTAGTGAGGTAGCTAGGGAGGAGCCCCATTGCCTTAATCTGTCTCTAATCATTGGAAGCTATCAATACTCAATGTAATAATTATGACCAGCATAATTTACTTAGGTTAATTCACAACAGATGAGGCCTAAGAAAACTCTCTTGGGTCACTGGAGCCATTCCTCATGGGCAATGGGCCAGGTGCTATGGATGAGCTTCTCTCCAGATGCCAGAGTAAAAGACTATTGATGGAATTCAATAAGGAGATATATGATGCTTGAATGGGCCCTGGAAGATCTAGAGCTTCTGACTTATCACCCAGACTGTTCCCATGGATTCGTAATGCAAGGTACTCAGGCCAACGGGGCTGGTGTTCCCTGAATTATGATTTGAACTTAGTTTGCATGATCTCACCAGGTCTGAAGTACTCTGACCTCAAGCCCCATGGACACCTTCCCTCATCATAGTTTTGTGGTCTCCCTTCAACTGAAGGAGCTTAACTGGTCTGGGGTGGGGGAGACAAGAAGCCTTATTCTGATGCTTCTTGTCTTCCCCCTTGCCCTCATTCCCTATAAGACCTGGCTCTTGATACTTAAAAACACAAGCATTTTAAATTCAGAAAGACTTTTTCTTGCTTTTCAACTTGAACAAAGCTTCTGTGAAACAATGGTTGCCCCTTGATTCAGCCTGAATGGGCAAAAGAAGGACTATCACAAATAATAGATATGGGTCCCTAACACTACCCAAAATTCTTGAATAGGATTTTGGCTCAGAAATCTAGAATTTTTTTTTTTTTTTTGAATTTTAGGAAGATGATATGATGCATATTATGTGACGTCCTACAGTAGGGTATAGGTGACACCCCATAATCAAACACATTAATATTTCTGCCACAGAACATGCAATATTCACCCTAAATGGGATAAATAAAGACTACAAATAACCTTATCTCAGTTCAGGTTTAGATTTAGGAGCCAAATGAGTTAGAACATGTATTTAGATTTTCAGAACATTTGGACTTTGAAGTCTCAGATGAGGGATTGTGGACCTATTTTACCTCTCCCCAACAATAAATGTGAAGTCACCATTTGCTTTCTTTAATGTTTCTTCGGTGTTGTCAGCCATGAAAAAGGTTGATCTCCCACAAAACCCAGGAGAGCTGAGAAGCAGTTGAACACAGACTCAAGAAAACGATCAGATGGAAGTGGGATTCCCTTTATTATACCCCGGGATGTGCAATGCATATACAGCAGCCTGTGGCTGGGTGTGAACACTTCCTCTTCATATGGAAAAATGATCATTTGTCTCTTCTTCCCTTTCTTTGAAGCTCTGCAAAGACCTAATTCACACATTCCCTTCTGCAAGGAAGGTTTGAAGATCAAGTGAATGACTTATTTAGTTGCTGATGATTCCGATTCCAAGCTGATACGCTACGGAAAGCTTTTGAGGAAAGGGCAGGAGCAGGCCAGGGCAAAGGAGGAGGTGAAAGGTAGGAAATCCCTCTGACTTGAGAAAGTGAGAGTCCCAGTGGTCTCTGGGGCAGGTGGCCTACAGATAAGGTGGGTTTTCAGGGGGTAGCCGGTGGTGCTTGAGGAATTAAGTCCAGACCTGTGGCACTCAGGCTATCCAGGAAATAATATCAAGCCTCCATCAAGGCAATGAACCAAAAGAGGGTCATACCTGAGCAAACCAAGTGAAAGGAACGATGGGCATCTCAGGGCAACTAGGGTTATCTCATACATAACTCTCTCATCTCCCTCACTTCCTATTCTCACTGCAGGAAACCTGGAACAATGGTGAAAAATGATAAACTCTCACAAGTTAGTGGGCACAGGACTGAGCTTTCCACCAGTCCAGCAGGATGGGGATTCAGAATCAAAATTAAGTAGATTTATAGAAAAATAAAGACTTGTGAGATCTTGTGTACACCTGAGTTTGTAATCACAGGTTAATAACTGCTATAATTTAATTTGAATATTAAATTTTTACTGGTATATAGCATGTTTAGTTATAATGGCAACTTATGGTTCTGAAAAAGAAGGTTCCAGAATGTCTTTTAGGCTTGTTCAGTTCTGAAAAAGTGACTTCAAAATGTTGTGCTGGTGGACTCACTGTACTCAAACACACAGGCACACAACTACCACACACACACACACACACACACACACACACACACACACAGACAGAGAGAGAAAGAGAGAGAGAAACTCTAAATATATATATATAAACTGCAAGGGTTTTGAAATTGAGCCCTTTTTCTGTTTTTTTTTTTCTTCTTCTAATTTTATGTGATACACTCATCTCATTTTATAATATAAAAGGAAAGAGATGGCACATGAATATTCATGTGGGTTCCTGTAAGTTAAGATAATTAAAGGAAAGTAATCCATAGACAATAAGCGCTAGAGGAGCCTTAGAGATAACGTAGTCAGATTTTACAAATGGGAGAACAGAGGCGCACATAACATAAAGTAGCTGTGGTGGTTTTAAAACTTTGCCTCAAACTCTTTGTCACTCCTCCCATGAGAGATGGGCGTCTATGTTCCCTTGCTTTGAATCTGGGTGGCCTGTGACTGTCTGATCTGAAAGAGTGTGGAGAAGTGATGGTAGATGGCTTCCACAGCTACATCCTAAGTGTGCACGCAGTTTCTGCCTGGTTCTCTTGGGACACTCACCCTAGAGGAAGACATCTGCCATGGGAGAACTCTATTGACCTGACACTGCCGGGTGGAGAGGCCACATGTACGTGCTCTAAAAGGCAGCCCTGACAGAGCTTCCAGCTCACAACCACAACTATGCCAGAGTGAGGCTTCTTGAACGTCCAGCCCGCTGAGCTATCAGATGATTCCAGACTCCATTGATATCTGGCTGCAACAACAGAAGAGGCCCCAAGTGAGAACCATCTTGCCAAGCCCTTCCCAAATTCCTTACCTACAAAACTTGATCAATATGAAATGGGTGCTTTAAGCCACTAAGCTTTGGAATAATTTGTATGAAGTACATTAATAGTAACTCTATATAATTTGTAATGTGTATAATACATCAATAGTAACTGAAATACCCAAATTTATGGAGCTGAAGGACTTAGTAACAGGACTTGGGTTAGAGCCCAACTTCCCATTCTCACCCAGGGTATTCCTGGGGTCCAGAGCAACAAGATGGGACATTGAAATAAAACAAAGATTTGCATTCACATAGTCATCGTTGATTTCTAAGTTTGAGCCATTCCTTAATATTGTCTGAGGCTCATGAATTGCTCTCTACATTGTTTCTGGGACTGGCAAGGTGGATAAAGGGTTGCCTGCTTCACTCCTTTCCCATCTTCCTGGAGGGGAAAAACCTATAACTGCTGTAAAAAGGATAGTTATGCCAAAAGTATGTGAAGTCATCAAAATAAACAGTAATCCTTAAGTGATGTTTTAATTATTATATAGTATACAAGTCACATTTTTTCCCCATAAAGATCGAAAATGAAACAAAATAAAATTTGTGAAGCCATCAGAATCATCTTTGGGAATGCCTCTAGTGACCAAGGAAGAAATTCTTAGGAGTAGGATCTTTTCATCTTGGGAGAATTCAACCCAGGGAAATTGGCTAAAGCTCTGTATGGGTTGAATGCTGGCCCCAAAATCAATACATCCACATCCTAACCCAGAACCTGTGAATGTGACCTAATGGGGAAAACAGATCTTTTCTTTGCAGATGTAGTTAAGTTAACAATCTCAAGACGAGGTCATCCTAAGTTATTTGGCTGAGCCTTAAACCCAATGTCAAATATCCTTATAAGAGACACACAGAGAAGAGAGGAGGCATGAAGATGAAAGCAGAGATTGGGCTGACGTGGCTACACGCAAACACTAAGGAACACCTGGAGCCAATAGAAGCTGCCAAGAGATGCATTGGCCCCTAGCATCTGTGGAGGGCTTATGGGCCGCTGACACCTTGATAACAGACTTCATGCCCCCAGAACTGAGGCAATAAATTGCTCTTGTTTTAAGCCACCGCATTTGTGGTAACGTTAAGCCAATCCATTGTGTGGTTTCTATCTTCCTACCTTCTGGTGGTCGCCAGCAATAATCCTGGGCTTTCCATAGCCTGTAGTTACATAACTCTAACCTCTGCTCTGTCTTCGCATGGCCATCTTTGCCCATTGTCTCTCTTTCTCTTACGAGGATACCAGTCGGAGTGGATTGGGGCCCACCATAATTCAGTATGACTTCATCAGAACTTGGAGACACCTGGAAAGACTCTATTTCAAAATAAAGTCACAGTCACAGGTTCTGAAAGTTAGCACTTCAAAATAGCTTTCTGGGGGACACAATATAACCCATTATAGAGGCTAGGATTAAAGTGGGTTAAAAGACTCGCACAAGGTCATACGGCTAGTTAGTGGCAGAGCTGGGGTTCTTGCTCCAGAGTTCCCAATTTTAATCATGTTATCATGAAATTTTTAGGTAAAACATGAGATGTCAAAGAAATTTCAACTTTATTGATGCTCCAGGGACATCAGAACTACAGCTGTCTGTGTCTACTATTGAGGAAATAGGTCAGGGAAGACTTTGAGGATAATTTCAGGAGCATTATGGTGCATACACTATAAACAGAAGTGATTTTAAGGATCCACTCTGTGTGTGTGTCTGCATGGGGAGGAGGGGAGAGAGAGAGAAAGAGCACATGGGAAAGAGCAAGACAGCATTTCACAGCTTGTGCAATTTTAGCTAAATTAGAACAGGAAGACTATTAACAAGTTATTTTAAAATGCACTGAAGATCAGGAGGTATATTAGAATTTAATTACACTGGGTGAGGCTGATTGGCAGCCCATTTAATGTGGGCAAGTTCATAATCTTGTCTTTATCAGCACAGTTTGCAAAGTAGGCCTGAAAACCATGCCCTAAACCCGTAGAGTCTGGTGCTATAATTATTCAAGTTAAAAAAAAAAAAAAAACTAATGGGAAATGTGATAAGCAACAATTAGGCAGCTTATTTCCAGAGGAAAATGAGCAAAATGAGCAGATGCCAATTGCAGTGGCTTTTGTGAAAAAGGATGGGCACACTTGTTTTAAGTGAAAAGTTGCATGTCACCTAGGGACTCTTCCCCCAGGATTCCCCCAGGATTGGACCATTAGCATTTCATTTGCATAGAAAGCTTGAAAGAAAACAGCCACCCGCAAATAAAACCTTCTGGGGACAAAGAAAGCCTGCATTCAAAAGCTGCTGACTGGTGCAAGGGACTGCAGGGGGCACACGGGGACTTACTGCCAGCAGGGAAAGCTCCTGACCTTGCAGTAGCAAGAAAGGAAATAACCCCACGAAACAGAGCCCAGAAGGGTGGTCAGAAGACTTTGGCTCCTGTTTTGGCCGAAATTCTTGGTCTGGAGCCCAGAGTCCATGTGCTTTTGAGGAATGATTTTCTCTCCCTGAGCCCCCCAACTGCCTCCCGACTCCCCTCCCATGCAAATTGCATCTTCCTCTTCCATATTTTAGACTAGCAAATCAAACCCTTCAGCCTCTGGAGGCTTCACCTTGTCCTCTAACTCCACCTTCGTCTCTGGTGTTGACGGCTCTGGTGTGTGGGCTCTGGGGTCTGACTGCTTCCGTTCAAACTGAATCCTGATGCTAACAATTGCTAGCTTAACAAGAGTTTGCTTCTGCCTCAGTTTCCTCATCTACAATATGGAGATAACACTACTTCATAGATTTGTTGTGAGGATTTAAGCAGATAAATAAAGTAAAGCTACAGAGAATAATGTCTGGTACTTACTAAGTACTCAATAAATGTTGGTGATTAACATGAATTTGTTTCTTCAGGAGAGGCTCCCCAACTTCCAAAATCCATAGTCACATCTCCTGTAGTTGACATAATTAAGTACCATTATCTACTTTATGAATTTAAAAAATCAACTCAATTTTTAAAATGTGGACTATTTTAAGCAATAATATTTGTGAAATCCCAGACTTAAAGTTAATTTTTTCAGATACATATTAAAATAAAAACAGATGCACTAAAATAATTTTTGCCTTAGAAAACATTTTCACGCATTCACTCATCTTCCCATCAATCTCTTAGCAAGCATTTGACAACTCTCATAAGGTGAGGGGAGAACAAGTTGGGGCACTAGAGGTGAAAGAACACCCCCCCTACTCCCACTGAACGAACAGACTTATAGGGAGAGAGATGAGAGCGATCCCGCCGTGTTCCCATCATAGCGTGGCTCTCTTGTCCCACACGCAAGTCAGTTCCCTCAGGAGACAGGAAGAAATAGAGAAAAGAGCTGAGCGTTTCAGTCATTCCAAATTCCAGTTCCAGGACACCTTGGCGTGGCACCTAGATTCTGCCTTCGCTGAGACCTTGGACTTCTCACTTGAGCTCCCTGAGCATCTGATTCTTCATCTCTAACACAGGCACAATACCTGCCTCAGAGCAAGAATGGAGGATTGGATCTGATGTACTCAATGAATGTGAGGTCGCCTCAGATTATCAATACTCAGGCAGGGCAGAAATCTTCCCATCCTTCAGGTCTGTAGTTGTGCCCATTCTCTTCTGTGTTGTTAATGCTTTCTAGGATTTACCTCAAAGTCTGCCTTTTTGTGACATTCAATACTAAACCAACTTAATTGTGGCCAATACATATTGAAGGCTGTCCAAGTTCAAGACTCAACTCCCAAAACTTTGTGTGTATTCCTTAACACATAGAATGGGGCATGCAAAATCCCCATTTTACACAAGAACAAACTGAGGCACAGAGAGGTTAGGTAATTTGTCCAGTCACACAACTGGTAAATGGCGAAGCAGGTAACTACTAAAATTAGTGACCACTAAAATTGCCAAGCTACTAGTTAAGGCTGGATTATAACCAATGCCCATATAATACAAGCCCACATTATCCAGTTCACTACTAAGAATTCCCCTTCCCTCACCCCCCATCCCCCCAACGGGGACATTTGGCAATCTCTGGAGACATTTTTGGTTGTGACTTGAAAGTGCTACTGGCATCTAGTGGGTAGAGGCCAGGGGTGTTGCTAAATACCCTACAATACACAGGACAATCCCCCACAGCAGAGAATTGGTCAACACACAATGCCAGCAGTGCTGAAGTGTTGGAATCCCAATGCAGGCATTCCCCTGGGAGCCTTAACTAGTTATACCCAGTTAAGAACTCAGAAGCCACAGAAGCTCTGTGATTTAAAATAAGTAGCTCAAACTTCAGGCGGAAACATCGCATATAAGGAACTCTTCAAGTGATAACCTGGAGCAAAGCTATGCAGATCTGCAGACTGAAAGTATCAAACACATGTGGTGACTGGGGTGGAAGAGAATGGGGGAGGTGTGAATGGCACATGGTGGGAGTCAAGAAGATGGCCGGCAGCCTGCTAGTGTGAGGAATGGAGAAACTAGAGAAGCAGGCAAGCTCTTAGCAGCAGACTTGGCTGGGACAATCCCTGGAAGAAGCCGCCATAGAGATGGAGGCCATGAGAGGAGGTTAAGATGGTGGCCAGAGTGGCCTCGTGGGTATGCAGAAGGAAGCCAGGCCAGGATCCCCGAATAAGGGAGGGGCAGGCCAGCCACTGCATCTGCTTCATCTCGTATTACTGAGTTTCTGTGAAAGCTTCTTCTTAGAAAAGAGACCTGAGACAATAAATATGGAAAAGTTGGAGGATTTTTCTTGACTTTTTCTACACACACTGCAAAATAACCAAGTGTGGCGGAATAGGAACAGGAAGCAGGAAGCTGAGCTGAGTATTTTTGCTTTATTCAGTCTAATAAACATTTTATTTATATAAAAGACAAACACTGGATAGAATGAAAATAAGTGCTTGAGACATCTGATATAAAAAGAGTATATAGCATTCACATTCCTACTTTAATACATGAGTAAGGCTGAAGTGTTTCCATAAAAGAATAAAACTTTCTCTTTATGTGTGGTAGTTAAAAAAAAAAAAAGTCAGTATATTTAGGAACTACAGAATGTTATTCCTTGGACTTTTACTTTGAATAAGGAAAAAACAAAACAAAACAACACAAAACCATAAACGAAACAGGCCACAGTATCAACTGACACTACATTCCAGTTTATGCTGATAATGACCCAGACGTGATAAAGCTCTTTTGAAACTTTGAAAAGCCCATTAATGGACCAGTATTCTAGAAATCTACCACTAGAGGTCAATGAGCAACAGCTATTGGGACGGCTTCAGCAAGCCCTAAGATGCACAGGGATTTTCCTGGCGCTGCCGGGATATTCCAGCCAAACTGCCCTTAACTCCCAGGCCATCCCCACTGAACAGGGTACCTAGAAGTTCCACCTAATCCCAAATTTCAGGGTGTCTCCTAGACCCCAATGAGATGAGAGCTTCCAAAATCCAAATTAGAGCTGCTTTACTCACTGCCAGTCCTTCTCTAATATTCCTAATTATTTGGTTGAACATAAGTAGCTTCAAAGCATTTTTTCAAATCTTACTTGTTGATTCACAAGTTTCCTATTAAAGCTCATTCTGTGTTCTTGTTCCTGTGGACACAGATTTCCTAACTGCAAATGGGACTCTAGTCTCCCACATCAAAGTCCTCGTTAGCAAGTTCTGTAAAGGTTGGAAAGGCTGGCATTATGGAGAGACCAGTAACCATAATAAAAACTTGGAGTGAGAGACAGTAATCAGTGAAAAAAGGTTTGGGTTAAGGAGGACGACAGAGAGGAGATCCCCTTTAGTCCAATGAAAGGCTAACTTTGAATCTTAACACCAGGCCATGCAGAAGAAAGGGTCAAAATCGTATTATGTAGCTAGAGACTAACTGCTTGAACTGAACATTTCTTACAAGGAACCTTGGTTCGGGTCAAGTTTAATTCCCAGACCGGGGTTGAACTGATGAGTGGCAAATTCAAATGTGTACAGCGAGAAGTAGCTTTGTAGGTATGTACACACCTTTATTTCGTGAATGATATAGACCAAAGAGAACTGGAAACCAGCTGCTCTCCTTACCTGGGATCCAGATTTTTAAGCAAAATCTCCAAATATTTAAATGGTGGCTCAATTTTTTTAAATGCTGTGCTGATCAAACATATGTTCAGAATGTCAAAGGAAACTATCCTGAATGTGGCAGTATTGTGCAGTTCAAATCCTTTCCAACAGGGCAAAATGAACTGAAGCATTCAGGAGCCAGGAAAGAAGGAATTCACTGGTGTTTGTATAGAAATCTGGGAACTAAAACCAGGTGTGCTGAAAAACTAAATGCGAACCCCAAAGGGGTATTTGGGCCCTTTTAGGAAAAGGTGAGAGGTAGGGACTGGAGAATAGTGATATAGGCACAGGAAGGCAAATGAAATAAAGAACGATCTCTCAGTTGAAGATGTGGTCAATACAAGATCTCTATTTTCACTGGCTGGGGAATTTGTTCTTCTGACTTTTCTATGGCCTGTGAAGGTAAAAGGTGGATTCCCCAACCGTTAAACTATTAAAGATGGGACAGAGTTTCTGAGCTAGAATGAAGAAGGTGGCTCACAAACGAGGCATGGGGTTTGAAGCACAAGTGAAAAGCCCACGAGAAACAACTGCACACAGGAAGGCCAGAAATCCTGGTTCCCAAACTGTGTGAATTTATTTAGCAACATGGCTAGAAGAGAGCCCACTTGCAGGAATTAATATTTTGCAAAAGTGCGTGCAACATGGCAGCAGCAGGCTCTGAGACGTGGAGCCTCTCTCCCTAATACCAAGTCCCCCCTCCCCAACCCCCCATGTATAGCCAGAGGACCACTGCGTATGTGATTGTCAAGTGCTAATGCTGTCACGGATCCCTTCCTCCTCTGCTCCGTTCTGGAGCTCTTCCAATAAAACCGACTTTCTGGGAATACATGATCTTTCTCCTCGTCTCTTTTCAGAGTATGGCTGTATATATAGATATAGACATATATAGATATATATATAAAACATAGCTATTCCATAGTTATGTACAAGCATTAATAAAGTGCAAATGTTATTGGCTATTGTAAAAATCAATCTCATTTCCTGAGGAAGTGCTAGCTCAGCTTATCCTATGACAACGTCAAAGGCGTAGAATGCTTCGTGTCACCCATTCCCTGCTGCAGTTGTCTCCACGCATCCCCAAAGCCCACAGGGAGGGAGCGACGCCTTCGGTTTCCCAGCAAGCATCAGTCCTACGGCAGCTTCCCACTGCCTTTGTTCTTTGGCGAGAGGGGCGGCCTCTTTGGACTTGGCCCAGCCTGCCCTGGAAAAGCTATTTGGTAGTGTTCAGCGAGCCATCTTCTGGAATCTTCTCCTCGGAGCAGCTCCTCCCCGAGAGTCTGTCCAGGTACTCCAGCTCATTGAAGCGCTCTGCCACACACTGCGCCGTGAGCCGTGCCTCTGGGTCATGGTCCCAGCACTCGGTGAGTGTCTCACACACCATCTGGATGCCCTGCAGCAGGAGAGAAGTTCAAAGGGCATCAGAAGCAGGTGGGCTTTACAGAGACCAGGTGGCCTGCTGGGCCTTATTTCTGCAACGCAGGCCAGGTATGAAAGACCCTGTGCGTTTAGCAAGTTCCGACTGAGCGCCCATGTACGCCAGGCTCTATTATGGAAAGAAGGGGGGACCGCGCAGGCCGCGGCACCCCTGGAATCCTGCAGGGCCCATTTGGCTTTGGCGCCCTTTATCACAATAGGTCATGAAATGGAGACACTCTCCACTAGGCTTCTGGGTGCAGTAACTTTCCGAATACCAGAACATTCCTCCTGATGAGGCCCTGTGGTAGTTTGAGTTTTTTTTGGACCCCAGAAGACCACGTCCTTACAGCTAATCCATTCCTGTGGTTGTCAACCTATTGGAGGTGGGACCTTCCTTTAGATTAGATTGTTTCAGTTATTGTTTTTGATTAGATCACTTTAGTAAGGCATGGCCCAGGGTGGGTCTTAATCCTCTTACTGGAGCCCTTTATACATGGGATGAATATGGAGAGACAGCAGAGAGAAGCAGCCGCAGGAGTAGAGAGAGAAAGTCACGAGAGCAAGGAGCTGAAATCAACAAAATCCAGGAGAGAGGAAGGCAGAAGCTGAGGCAGAGAAACCTGAAGGAGAAGGGAGAGACCAGCAGATCTTCCACATGTCGGGTCTTTGGGGAGAAAGAATAACCTGATGATGCCTTAATTTGGGGCACTTTCACAGCCTCAGAACTGTAACCTTGCAACCCAATAAATCCCCATTATAAAAGCCAACCCATTTCCAGTATATTGCTTTTGGCAGCTATTAGCAAACTAAAACAGGTCCCTACTAACAATTTCACACCTTTCTATTTTAACAGGGCTAAATACCCCAGTCAGAGTGGCATATGGGCATTTGCCTGGTTTCACTTTGTAAAGTCCACATGTTTTGGGTAGTCATTCAGTAGCAACTTCCAATGGCTGCCAAGGATGACCTCTGTTAGGCGCCATTACTCTCCAACATCAGGTTAGGCCCTAAGAAACAACTGTTTTTGTGTACCAGACGTGCTTGGCTCTAGGAGTTTCACAGGGTTCAACATAATCCCCATTCAAAGGCCCCATCCAGGAAATGCCACGCAGGAAGATGGCAAGAGGCTTCTCTCACTGCCTTTATTTGTATTTTACATTGCAAGATTTTCAAGTCCTTTTGGGGAATAAGGCTGGCAGGAGTTAAAAAGATAGACTGATAGGCAGAAGGAATGTGTGATCTCACATAGGTGGCCCAGTGGGCTAAATAAATTCCCAACACCATCCCGGAGAGCCGGCCCTTTCCCTCTTGCCCTCTAATACCGACAAATTTCCCAACACACCTAGAAACCCCTCTCTCCCTGCTTGCCCCATGAGCTCATGATGTTGAATTAATTGTATAATTCCCCTAATTGACAGTATTGATTGATGGCCCTGTTAAGAGTAGAGTGCTATTGTTGGTACACTAGTAACATTTATTTTATTCTGACACTGTAATTACAGGCAGTAAATTAAATTAAATATTAAGCATTAGCTCGAAATCAATAAGGCAACAAATCTCATTAAGAGAAGAAAAAATGTATTATGCAAATTCTTTCCAGAATTTTATCATCATGAATAATGGCTTCATTACAAGAACTCTACAGCGGAGGAGGTAACAGAGTTTGAAAGAAACAAAACACCAGCTCCTCTGATTTCAGAGTTAATGCAAAACAGTCTTGCATTTAAACCCAGGGAAGCCCACGGCCTGGTTCCCTCCCTGCACTGGCCTTTGTTAGGTTCTGTCCACTGAAGTGGCTCTCGGCCAGGACTGGCAGCACCCCAGGCTCCTTGCTCCATTTGTCTTCCCAATTGTGGCTGATTTGTTGTTTCTCTTTCTTATCTGAATTTGCCTTGCCCTTAGGAAAACCTATGACTTAGCCCCAGCCTTCATGGAATGAAGGAATCCATCCAAAAGAGGTTAAAAAAATAAATAAAAGGTTTTACTTAGTAGGAAGAACATTTTTGTCAGGGACACAGGGGCATACTTGTTCTCTGGCATCTTCCACTGGAGCCCCTTCCTGGGTGTGTCAGACATACAGCCAGTATTCTCCTTTCTCTCTCCCATCCTATCATTTTCTTCTTTTTCTCCGACCTTTGCCCTCAAAACAAAGAATTCGGATAGGCTGCCCTGTATGTCCAGAATCTCTGCCCTGCTATGGACCTTATCTACCATTTCCTGAAAAGAAAAAATAAGAAGCCATTAGGCTGTTCCCAACAGCCAGGTTTCCTACATGTCCACTTGCAGCTTCCTTGTCTTCCTTGCTTGTGTTTATTCTGGACTGATGAGCCTACCCCCCCTTTCCCATGCACACTCACACACACTTCTCCCACAAATGTGTGCACCATCTGCACACGCCTGTACATGGCCCTGTGCAAGCTGTGGTCCCTTTCCCAGTCCAGATGCCCCATAAACCCTGCTTATTCTCACTCTGCTCAGTATTTTCTTCTGGAACTGAAGATTCCCAGGATAAAACATTTGGAACCCAGAAGGGAATGAAACCTAAACTCCTTATGTAGAGTGGCAGAGGCTACAAACAACATTTTAACCTACAGCCAAGGTGGCTTGGAAAATGGGATGAATGCCCTTCCAATGACTATTTGTGAGCCCTCGATGAATGCTGGTTGGGACTATAATAACAGAATCATGCCAGTCTATTGAA
>JAQZBX010023164.1:0-31038 GCA_029593785.1 Cabassous unicinctus | reverse complement strand
GAGGGGGGGGTCCAGTTGCCCGTTATTGACTAACCAGTCCAGCACCCGATGAGGCATATTTCTCAAGGAGCTTAAAAATGGCCTTTGTAAGAGTATAAACAGGGTGAAATTAGGCTCCAAGTCTTGAAGTGCTTAGCTCTCCTCTGCAAGTCGGGTATCCTTGATCCCTCCTTGACCAGCCACGGACCTTGTCTCGTAGTCAGTCTTGACAAGAGCTAAGCACCTCCGTTGATGGCCGCCACACTCAAGCTCTTACGTTGTACACCTGTGTTAGATCAGGGGCCAGGAACTCTTTTTCTGAAGGCTGGATGGCAATACTTTGCCTCTGTGGGCTATGTAAATCTGATAAGTACTTTCACCCAGAATATAAAAGAACTCCTTCAAATCAATTAATTTTAGAGAGCGAAAGGCTTAATGGACACTTCACAAAAGGTCATATTCCAATGATCCATGAGCATATGAAAAGGAGCTCAACATCATTAGCCATTAGGGAAAAGCAAACTGAAATCATGAGATGTCAATATACACTCACCATATGACTAAAATTACAAAGACCAATGGGTAAGTAAAATGTAGTGAACTTGTACCATGGGATACTACTTAGCAATATAAAGCAATTAACCACTGTTATATGCAACAACACTGGTAAATCTCAGATACATTGTTGAGCAGAAGTGTCCAGACACAAAAGACTTTATTCTATATGATTTCATTTATATGAAGTCCAAGTACAGGCAAACCTATGCTAGGGTGATAGAAATTAGAAGAGCAGTTATCACTGTGTGTGTGTGTGTGTGTGAGAGAGAGAGAGAGAGAGAGAGAGAGAGAGAGAGAGAGAGAGAGAGAGAGAGGAGGGAGATAGTAACTGGGTAGGGGCACGAAGGAGCCATCCCAAGTTCTAAATTGTCCTATATCTCAAATCCTATATATGTAAGCATTTATTAAGTGCTACACTTAAGGTTTGTAAACGTTATGCTATATATCAATTTTAAAATAAAGCTTATCTCAGCAATGTATGGTCTTTTGCATTTTCATATAAATTTTAGAATCATTTTTTCAATTTCCACAAATCCTGCCATGATTTTGACTGGTAATACATCAATTTGGGCAGAAGTTTCATCTTTACACTTTTTCAATCCAGGGACAGTGTGTTTAAGGTCGTCCTTAAGTTATTTCAATATTTTATAAAGTTCAGGGCAGAGACTTTACACATCACTCAATTTACTGCTAGGTATTTGAGGTTTTTGATGGTATTTCTTTTAAATTTTTATCTTTACTCTATTTTCAAATACTCTTGCATACATATTTTCATTAGACATTTGAAACAATTCACTCTGTGTTAGGTAAGTTTGGTGTTCTTATCAATGCTAAAGCAAGATTGATTAAATCACTCATTTTCATTCACATAGTAGTTTCAGGAAAATGCAGTGTAGATCCTTTGACAGGTAATCAAATGCACAAATTATCCATGGTCACAAAAGAATATGACAGAGAAATGAGAGGGTGGGTTGGGGAATGGCACAAGCCATTCTGTGAGGCCAGATTAGAATGAAACTTTGTCCTTCTTTGCATAGACTGTACTCACAGGAGGCATGCTCATTTCCAAGCTTCTTACATATTAATATTTGGGATTAATCAAGCCTATGTTACAATTCTTAACTATGGCCCAGTGCAAAAATATGCACCTGAAGACGGAATAGGTGAACTCTAAAACCGATCGCACACCCTTTAATACTGCTACTGACTGATGCTTATTCTTTGCAAGGCACTATTTCAGGTGCTTCTACATCTTAGTCAATTGTCACTACCATCTGTGTTTTATTATTTCCACTTTACACAAGAGGTAATTGAGGCTTAGGGCAGTGATGTACATTCTCAACCTAACAGCGCTGTAAAGTGTGTTCACTGCAAAACAAGGGTTGTCAGATTCCCCAGCCTACAGTTTCAACTCATAACCTATAATGTCTCTATTTTCAACCAAAGAGGGCATAGCATGTGCTCAATATGTCTATATTGAATGAGAGTGAGATTCAAAATTCTTACTATAGATTAGTTCCAAACAAAAATTGGAAATTTTTATAGTACGGTTTGAATTTTTGAAATCATTACAGTTTCATATCTCTTTAGCATATTTCCATAAAAACTGCCTCTTTGAATGAATAGGTTCCTTAGCATACAAACATTAATAATATTGCAGAATACATATAATAATTTAAATGCTCAGTGGATGCCTAAGAAATTTAGCTTTAACTATGCTGGGAATGAATATATCAGTTTTTCAATGTTAAATTCAGACTTTTTAATTTTAAATTTTTATTTTTTTTAAAGAAGTTTTAGATTGTATAAATGTTACATCAAAAAGAAAGGGGACTCCCGTACACTCCACCCCTCCCCTCCCACACTTCCCCCATTAACATCTTCCATTAGTGTGGTAAATTTGTTAAAACTGATGAACACGTATTGAAGCATTGCTACTAACCATGGACTACAGTTTACATTATAATTCACAATTTGCACCACACAATTTTATTGGTTTTGACAAAATGTATAATGGCCTGTATCTGTCATTGCAAGGTCATGCAGGACAATTCCAATGTCCTGAAAATGCCCCACGTTACACCTATTCTTCCTTCTCCCTCCCCTCAGAACCTCTGGTGGCCACTGCCTTTGTATCAATGTACATGTTCTTCCATTGCTAGGATAATAAGTCTACTTTAGTCCATAGTTGCATTCCCCTTTATGTTTGTTCATTCCTCAGTCTTGAGGATTTTGGCATGGTGATGCCCACTCTGTTTCTGATGGGAATGTAGAATGGTCCAGCCATTGTGGAGGACAGTTTGGCAGTTCCTCAAGAAACCAAATGCCGTATGATCCAGCAACCCCACTGCTGGGTGTATACCCAAAAGAACTGAGAGCAGGGACACAAACAGATACATGCACACCAGTGTTCATAGCAGCATTATTCACTATCACCAAAAGCTGGAAGCAACCCAAGTGTCCATTGTATTAGTCAGCCAAAGCGGTGCTGCTGCAAAGTACCAGAAGTCTGTTGGCTTTTATAAAGGGTATTTATTTGGGGTAAAACTTACAGTTACAAGGCCATAAAGAGTCCAATTCAAGGTACCATAAGAGGTTCTTTCTCACCAAAGTCAGCGGCCATGTGTTGAAGCAAGATGGCGGGTCATCTCTGCCTAGTCTCTCCTTCCTTTTTCTTCTTGGCTCCATGGTCTCGGCTTCTTCTGATCTCAGATGTAGGCTGGCATAGGACTCATTTCCTTCCGGGCCTTCTCAGCTGCTCTGTTCTCTTCAGCTGCAAATTATCAGGTGAATGGCACATCTCTCTTCCTGGGGCTTTAGCTATTTGAACCATCTCCTTTCTGTCACATGACAAGACCAAAATGACCAAGTTCTCTCCTCTTCTAAGTGTCTTCTTGAGTGAGTGTCCGTTTATATAGGCCCACCAGGGGGCAGGGATTTAACCTCAGTCATGTCTTACTGACATTGTCAGTAAAAAGTCCTAAATTGATTTTATCAGCTAAACTTAAAACCTTTGAATTTAATACAATCAAAGTGTATCACACCCAGAGAAACAGACCAGTTTACAAAGATAACTATCTCTTTTTTGGGGGTATTCATAAATAATATCAAACTGCCACATCCATCAACAGATGGATGGATGACTACTTTTTAAAGCTTGGCTTATGGTCTTTCGTTCCACTCTACCTTTCACTCTCATATTATAAAGTGACAGAAATCAGGTGAGTGCGTGTGTGTGTGCACGCTCTACAAGTAAGGCTGGGCAATACTCCAGGCTCCAGTGGCCAAGCACTGGAGTATCTGGAAATTTGGTATCTAGCTCTCCCTGGAATTGATCCAACATGCTTTTTGGCTAGAGTCCAACCCAGTGGGTGACACATGTTCCCAATGTGAGCTTTTAGCTTTGTGTATTTATTTTATTGCACCACTGGAGAGTTTCAGGATTTAAACTCTTCTTACTTTGTGCATATGTTCTGTTAAGGATATTTAGATGTCTTCTTTCATGTACAGCTTCAGATTGTGTTCTGAAACTCAAGGCAAGGGTATTATTCTGTTTGTCCTGACCCTTTAAGTTAATGACTTCTAATTAGCCCAGCAAGATGCTAATGACTTGTAATCACTTGCCAATTGATTCCAAGTATTTTCTTTGTAAAATTAGTTTGGGTGAACTGGGGGAATCTTGTAAGAAGTCACTTAAAAGGTGAGTGTGGGAGACATTCAGGGCATCTGGCAGCATATTTGTAGACTTTTACCAAATACTTTATCTCCCACGAATGGTATCATAAATAAAGCTGCATGCTTTAGAGACTGTATAACTGAAACACCTGAGAAAATCCTTTCCTAATGTCAGTTCAGCAACCTCAGTATTTATCACGTGCATCAATTCTGCTACTAAAAAGAAAAAGCACACAAGATTACAGATCAGATTCATTGATTTGATGAGATACTTCAATTCCAGTAATATTTTTCTTTAACCTGACAAAAAGTATTCCATAAGAAGGGAAATAGAACATGTACAGCCATGAATTAAACAAACATTTATTGGGAATCTACAATTGGGCCAGGTCCTGGGCTCCGAATTGAGAATAGAAAGATGAGTAATTCAAAATTCCTTTGTCCAGGAGCTGATAGTTTATGGTGAGTTTACACTATCCCGGATTAGCAAATGGTCACCTACAGTAAGGAGTTCTATGACAAAAAACACTCAATCAGGAGGTTAAATTTGAAAATGCAGGTATAGCTCTCTCAAGTCCTCCAAACAAAGCATAGCTAATTTTCTATACCTCTTAAAATTTGCCAGTTCCTAGCCACAGTGAAGTTCAGGGGTCTGACTAGGAAATCTTAATGTAAGGAAGATCTGATAAAACAATGGTGCTGCTTATCCTTATTTGAATTATAAGCAATGTTTCAGGGAATATTAAAAAACAGGAATATCCTGCAGCTCCAGCCACAGAATAAGATATCTATTTTAAGACCTATATTTTCAGAAGCATTTTCATTTACAAGAGTGACTTACGAATAGGTGTGATGGGTTGTGGTAGAACGCCAAGCCGCTGGAAACAGCTGTCATTGTCAGTTATTATCATTCAAGATGAGAAAATGTACAGAGAAGCCTGGAGTTATGGAACAGTTTATACACCCATGTTTCAAGACACTTATGTACTAACAAGAAATTTTTAAAAATCAAATAAAGCAAAAAATCTTCAATGCCTCAAACACTGTCTTTTTTAACCTGTAGAACAGGGTTAAAGAGCAATTCAGCCCTATAATTTCTCCAACAGAGAAGCCAGAAGGTCCACATGCTGGATATCATTAAAGCAGATCTTGAAACGTCAACACCTATTTCTCCCCAATCCTGCAGGCGAACCACCCACCCACCCATTTTCACCTGGCACCCCTCATTTTCAGTGCCTGCCGGAACTCTGCTTCACTCCTACGGCAAAAAAGAGAATCAAAGTGAGAGAGGAAAGAAAGAATAAGGCCCTTGCCTGTGTAGGAGTCTCTGAACCGGCCCGCCGGAGGCGTCGCTTTTGATCTCAGGCCTGCCAAGGGAATTCTGGGGACCTCTGGCGAGCTCTACCTCACCCCAGTTCCCCACTTCAGTGTGGGAGCTCTCGTGTGTGTGCACATCTAATCAGGGATAGGCAGCTACACACCTCCTGAACTTTTATTTCCTGGATATCACCCTAAACTTGATTTGTTTTTTGGGTGGTGTTAGGCAATTTCTCAGTAGTTCTGAGATAAACATATAAACATACATAGATGATGGATAGATGGGAAAGGGGGGGGGGGAGAGAGAGAGGGAGGGACTCAGCCTAGGTGGCTTTGTAGTAAAGCACATTTTTCATTTACTTTTACCAAGTACAGAGGCCAATCTGAGGACCCTTTGACCAGTAATCAGAATTCCCTGATTTTTGTTTAGGATTCATGCATCTGAGCATCCCCAAGGACAGATATAAAAATGACAATCGAGCATAACAATGGCATGTCAGAAAATAAAATAAACTCATTGATTTTCCTTATGAAACAAAAACTCAAATAGGAGAAGTTTTAGGCTGGAGATCTGCATTTCTTCTGACTTCTCTTCTAATCCAAAAAAGAAAAAAACCTGACCCCCCACTCCCCCTCCATATGACAACTCTCTCTCATACCACTGGGCATATGGGACGATGATTGTGAAAATACAGCAAATTCCACCCTAACTCCCATATGCACTAGTAAAACAGCACATCAGCCTTGAAGATAAAAACAGAGAAGGATATGCCCTGCTGACATGTTGTAAAATGTTTATGTGATGAGCCATCAGAGAAGTGGCAAATGCAAAAGGGGGTACATCACTGGCAGAGCCTCCATGCCTGGCCAATGCCTCCATCTGGAAGGCAATTTTCCAAGCTCTTTGCCTGGATTCTCACTTCTCATTAAGGACTCAGCTCAAATGGCACCTGCTGAGAGTAGCCGTTCTTACCTCTCCAGCCGATGAAGGGCCCAGTCTCCCTTTTCCACGTTACCTCGTTTGGTTTTTACAGCACTTATGATCTTTATTTATTGTTCTTTTGACAATTAGCTGTCTTTCCCATCACTTATAAGCTCCGTGAGAGCTGAGAATTTGGTTCCCCTAGTAATTTCCGTGCCCAGAATAATGTGTGGCATACAGTAAGCTCTCAGTGAATACCTGATCAGCGAGTGAATGAATAAATGATACACTCATTTTCCCTTTGTAAAGAAAAGGGTCGAATAGAAGCAAAACCGTGACCAGTTTCAAACCTGGCCCAAGACAAATTTCACATCAAAGTACTTGTAGTTTACCAGACAATGCTTTCTGCACACTTGACTCTTCAGGCCTCGGTGTGTTAATCTCCCTGAAATTTTATGTGTAACAATCATCTATATAACTGTGGGGAATGTACAAAAAGAATACACAAATAATGGGAAATGGAAAGTATTACAGGGAAGTAAAGCAATAAACCCAGCCATCTCTCTGTGACAACTGTCTCAAAGCTGGATTCATAAGTAATTGAATCAGAATGAAGCTGTCCTTTCTTATGGATTTGCTGGTGGAAGCACACTAACTCTAGCTACGTTGTAAAGCCATGAAACACGGCAGTTATGAATTCTCTTAGCCATAAAATCAAAATATGAGTTGTGTAACAGAGACTTCCATGACTGATCTTTTTGTTAGTGTAATATGTAATTAATGATTATCTATTTCAAATATATAAAATACAATAGGAAATGACTGAATGAGGTTTGATCAAATCATGGTTTCAAGATCACTTTTCCAAAACATTGTCTTTCTTTGTTGGCTTGCCTTCTGAAATGTCAAATCTGCCAGAGGGCAGAACTTGTAGAAGTAGCTGCAGGCAGTAAAGATCAGCTGCAGGCCACATCGACGCTCTTGGCTGCTTTAAGCTGGAACAAAGCCGTCCGAGTGTATTTGATAATGCACTCCTAGAAGAATAGCGCACACAAATTATGTTTTTTCACATATGCATCCTCCCTTGGTCTTGCCATTTGAGAAAATTATTGATTTATGTTAAACCCCAGTAATGAAGAGGTGTATGATTCATTTCAACATCTGTACTCAGAAATGAAATTAGATAAAAATATAAGTAATTTCAGATTGAGTGTTTGTTTTACTTGGAAGTTGGACACGTGGTGAAATGTAGATTTGTTAAACTCAAATCTTTTTTTTCCTTTGAGGAAATTCTAGGGACTCTTGCTGTGATGTAATATCCTTCAGGACAGATCTATGGGAAGCAGGTGTAGCTCAAGTGGTTGAGTGCCTGCTTCCCATGTACGAGGTCCTGGGTTCAGTCCCTGGCACCTCCTAAAAAAACAAACAAACAAAAATACCAGATAGATTTACAAGAAAAAAATTAATTCTAAAAATCTGATATACCCATGCTGGAATTTCATCTAATGGCATTGAACATTTACCATCCAAAGCATTTTCTTACATAGATGAAGATTTGGGGAAATGCTAAACCTGTTCAGAGGCTAAAGATCAATTTGTTAAAATCAATGACAATTTATGAACTCATTGGAAGAGCTCATCATGAAACAATGTGAGGACTTGTTGGTGTGCATCCAATACAAAGAGACTGAGGGATCCTAATGAATGCTGAGTAACTCCAATGCAAAAAGCATTTTGAAATAATTAAAAAATCCAAAGTGACAGTCAGAACAATTTCTGAGCCTCTCTTTCACAGAAGCAAGGACATTTTTAGATATTTCCTCAAAGATCCCTACAAAGCACTAGTACCCTGGGAGGTGAACAATCAATGCTGATGATTGATTGATTGATTGGCATCTCAGCTATGTCAGGTGAACACACCTGTCCTGGACAGACAGCTTCTAAGTCATGCCTGCCTCCTTGCATGACTATTACTGAACTGTGGAAATGTACATATTATAAAGTATTATAAAGCCATCCTTCCGAGCTTGTGTGTAATTCATGCAATCAATGTAAATTCTGAAAAAATTACGTAAAGACAAAACAGGACGTGGTCAAGTTAAATGAATAATATGCAAAAGAGTATGATTTAATATAGTCTTTAGCTGAGACAAACCTCATTAATTTTGTAGTTTTATTTTTCACTTAAATAACTTTGAACTTAAACTATTTAAATTGTCTAAGTTCTGCTGTGTTTCTTTCTCACAATCATTGCTGAACATAAAATTGCTCTCCCCCTAATGGAATCACTGTTACATTCACAGTCCTCTGAATATAATTTGCTTTTTAAAAATTGAGTCCAGAAATGATATTGCAACACCACATTCTCGTGGCACCTTAGTCAAAATCCTGAGAAAATATTGAAGAAGTGATTATTTTTAGATATTAAATACCATTCAGAATATCAGTGGAAATCATAACAAATAGCACATCAAAATCCACTCCTTAAGAAGGTCAGGAGAAAGTACTTCAAGGAAAATAATAAAAACTCTTAGATTAGTTTTTGGTTTCTCATCTCTCAAGTTATAGGTAAATTCTCTTCCTTCCTTTTTCCATTCTTTTATATGTATTTTAGAGATTCCTGATGATATATAAAGACTATTGAAGAGCAACTCATAATATGGCTCAGTCTTCAGTCTATTGGGGGAGAGGAAATGTAAATAATGATTAAAATACAAGCTAAGATGTATAGAATTGGAACCATCATACATTGCTGGTGGGAAAACAGAACTGGCAATTTCTCCAAAATGGTAAATGTAGAATTACCATATCATCCAGTAATTCTACTCCTAAGTATTTAACCAAACGAAATGGAAAAATATGTCCACTCACAAACAAATATTGTATGATTTCACTCTTATGAACTAATTATAATAAGCAAACTCATAAGAGTTAGAATCTAGAATACAGGTTACCAGGAGGTCTATTGGGGTTAGAGAATGAAGAGTTTATGCTTAACTTGTACAGAATTTCTCTTTAGGCTGGTGGTAAAGGTTTGGAAATGAATGGTGGTTATGGTAGAACATTACTGTGAATGTAATCAACAGCTCTGAACTTTATAAGTAAATGTGGTTAGAACTGGGAAACTTCAGGATGTATACGTTACTAGAATAAAAATGAAAAGATAAAACATAGGACTGTACAACGCAGTGAGCCCGATTGTAAATGATGGACTATAGTTAGCTGTACAAGTATGAAAATGTTCTTTCATGAATTACAACAAATGTGCAGCACATATACAAGGTGGTAATAATAGGGGGTATATGGGGAAAATACCCCTAGTGTAAATAATGGACCCTAGATAGAACAATTTTAATAATCTTTCATCAATCGTAACAAAGGTAACTACTGTAAAAAAATGGTGCAATTATTTAAAAGTGCTATCATCTTTAGTAGCAAAGGTTTCACACCGATGCAAAGCGTTGGTGGTGGGTCCATGTACAAGAATCCAGCATTTCATGCATAATTGTTTTGTTACAACTTATCTAATTTAAAAAAAGAGTTGTACACAAATATTCAAAGCAGCTTTTTTATTCAGAATGACCAAAAATGGAAACAACCCAAGTGTCTATCAACAGAGGGATGGATAAACAATGGGCTGTTATTTGGCCATAAAAAGCACTGAGGTGCTGATATACGCTACAGCATTGTGCTGCATGAAAGAAGCCAGTCGTGAAAGATCACAGGCCACACGCTTCCATTTTCAGGAATGTCTGGAACAGACAGAGTTAGAAAGAAAGTGAGTCAGTGGCTGCCGCAGCCCTGGGAGGAGAGGTTGGTGGAGGTGGGGCAGATAGGAGTAACTGCTGATGAGTACAAGGTTTAGGGGGTGATAAAAATGTCTAAAATTAGATGACATGCTTGTACAACTCTGTACATGTACTAAAAACCGTTGAATTGTACACTGTAAATGGGTGTTAATGGCATATAAATTACATATCAATAACGTTGTTATAATTTAAAAAGGAAAAATAAGGTGCTCTTGGAGAGCAGAAACAGAACGACTAGTCCTGTGTGGTGCGGTGAGGAGAGAATGGGACATGAGCGACGTCCTGGAAGAGGAGGCGAGCTGGGTCCTGAAGAACAGAAGCTTCATGGGAGCATGTTTCTCTTGTTAGGCAGGACACAACATGAACCTAGAGAGGACGGGAACTCACTCGCCGAAGGACACGGAATGGAAGGGGAGCAAGGCAGCATGCTGGCCGACGAGGCTACCAAGACGGGAAAGCCTTCAACACCTCACTAAGGAGTCACACGTTTCCCTACAGACGACCGACAGCTACCGAAAGGCTTCGGGAAGAAAACCAGCATAACCGTTTTAGCTTGTAGAAGTCAAATCCAACCCCTTTAGGTCAGATTTGCGTCTCCTGCTCAGTCGCCTGTTAAACTTATCTAAAAGTCGCCTCTGTGTATTGATGGCTTGGACAGCCCATTCATTCTCTGGTTGCTCGGTTGGTGTAATCTTGATAAACAGAATTCTTCCACTTTCTGGGAAAGATTACTGCTAGCTTTTTGCTCGGGGAGGGCACGGATCTTCCCACGACACTCCTTCCTGGGGGGGCTTTCGGGGAAGGAGACTCCGCCGAGGGCGGTCAGCCACACTGACCGGGTGCTGCCCAGGGCCTTGGGTCCAGGCCGCATTTTCTCCCTAATTGGTAGGAAGAAATAAGAGCTCCTTTCTGCTTGATGGTGAAACCAAAAGGACGCGTTAAACTAGGAGTCACTGGTGTCTTGGTGCCAGAATCACAGAGAGTGTTTAAGAAAATTAAGCACAGAGGCAAAACCCACGGCAGGCAGCAGCTGAGGGCATTTTGACGGATTTCGAATTCATGGCTCTGGTCCCCTCTGACCACACCCCCGCCCTGCTTGCAATTTGGCTGCACAAGCATCACTTTCCTCCCTTCTTTAGCTGGTTAGAGCTGTGGTTCCGTCACCGGTGTCACAATCCCTCTGCAGTTCGCGGGCTGGCTTGCCAGGCATGTCACAGTGCTGGCGCGCGCGGCCTTCCGGGGCGCACGCCTTCCGGGGCGCACGCCTTCCGGGGCACTGGGAACTTGGACATCAGCTCGCAGGCAGGAATGAGGACTGTGCTGGGGAGGGAGGCCTTACAAAGGGAAGAAATGGACGAGTCCCACCAATTGTTGACACCCATCCCTGGCCGTTAGCTGCCCTAGAGGCACAAATGTGCTTTTAGATTTCCATTTGCAAACAGTAATTTAGTCTAGGGATGCACAGCACCGGCCACGTCGCTCCCGGTCTCTGCAGCCTGGGCTCGCTGCCAGCAGATCTGTTTCGCTGAGCTAAGCTGGGGATGCATGCCCTGGACTTCTTGACCGGCTCTCAAGGAAGCCGTTGACGATCAGGCAGAGTTCGCATGCAAGATAAAATCAACACGCCAGCCCTGGATTGGGCTAACGGTGACTGTCTCCAACAACAGCTCCCCGACCTGTTTTCTCTCCCTATAAAATGTCAGACCACTGCCCGCTTAAGCTCGAAGGCCTGCTCTAAGGAAGCCTATTCGTGTGTGCCATAGCATCAGTTTCAGCAAGGACACACCTTTCCCAGTGTGTGTGCATTTTAATCCATTATCACAAACACTGGATGAAAGGATTTCCTTTTGGTGATAAAGAATTCCAGGCATCTGTAAGCAAATGGGGAGGTATTCCAGGAAGACCTTTCCCAAGAGCCCCTGAAATCCCACCAGGTGTTTGGGGCTAATCTGTCTTTTTCAGAAGCCGCACTTGCCCATATTTCACTCACGAAGCCGACTCTAGACAAAGAGAATCTGAGAGAAAGTCTGACATGGTTCATTAAAATGTAATACCATAAAGGCAAAGGCTGCCCACATTTTACAGATCAGCTCAGAAGTCTGTCACGCCTTATTTCAATACCCCTCAATATTCTGTAGACCTAAAGTTGGAAGTGATACGTATTTTTTCCACCTAGTATATTATTTCATTTCTCTTAGCCAAAGTGGTAGGAAAAAATTAACCACCTGTGTCTTAAATCTAAGCTCCCGAATCCTCCCAGCAACTGACAGGATCTTGCTTTCTTATCGGCATACACGTGTGCAAACACAGAGTTTGTGGTAAACTGAGAAAACCACATTATTTATTAATTGCACTTAATATGCATACACACATTCATGCCAAGGACAGAAACCTTGCCTCCTCCTTTCTCTCTTAAAGTGGTTCCTTTAGTCTTTGTCTCTCATCGTGCTGTCAAGAACTGCGAAGGACCTGCGGTTTTACCCTACTTGGAAGCTAATAAATAACCTCCTGAAGTTTCTTGGATTCTGTCAGAAGTCGTAAGTTTCCTAAGTCAGAGACAAAAGACTTTAGTACTCAAGAAATATCAGTAGCCAGAGCCTCAGCATTTTCTGGTGCCAGTTCCCCAAGGATGATTCCCAAAGGGCAACTCAACGATGTCCAGGTGAGACTCACCTGCAGGGGGAGGAGCCCTTTGTTTAGGGAATGAGAGTCTTTTAAAATGGGCAGTGAACCTTCCTGCCCGTTTGTTCTAGAGGAAAATGGTATCTTCATTATACTGGACAGTAGAAAATCTGCCCTTTGTCATGGAAGGAGACACTACCTCTATCTCCCAAGATGATTGCCGTAAAAATATCCTTGAGAAGAGAGCTCAGAGTAGCAGCTTACACACCTGCAGAGATGGAAGAGACCCTCAGAGAAGCATCTCCTGACAGATGTGCACAGCAAATTCATTAGTCAACATGTTTAGTTCCTGCCAAGAACAACATAAGTCCAGCTACTGATAATGGTCAATAGATGTCATGATAAATGCTCTCACTGAGATTTTGAATGTAATATTAATTGATTACTGTCATATACTTGAAGGAGAAATACTGTCAATATATCAGTTTAGAAAAGATCAAATTTCAAAAAGAATCAGTTGCCATTTTTCTGTCTCATTCCAAGAGAGTTAAACACATTGCAAACATCAGAGGAGAATTTAATAACTAGAAGAGCAGCTTCATCAACCTAAAAATTAATCCATTAAAGATGATTATAGCACTTATTGAACATTGGGTTCCTTTTGTGGCAAAAGTGTAAAAACTATGAAAATTAATTGCATGTGACCCAGAAAATCAGGTTTATTTCAGATAAAATATGTATTTGGCTAAAATAGGCACCATATATTTATTCTAAAAAACGACACCTCATTTTGGATTTTATGATCTAATTCTGTTAATAGTTTAAAATATGGTATTGCTAACTGGGAATAAAATTTGACACCTGTAATCCTGTACTATTTAATCAAGTGATTGAAGTGACTCCAATATTTTTACTAACTTTTCAGGTTTGTCAGATGACACTACGTCTGCACACGGCTTACAGAGAGGCTCTGCTCAGTTATGGCACAGCAACGCTCCTTTTTCCAGGTTTATCTCCGCTTGTGAAGGATCTTCTTCCCCTCCTTTGGGTAAAAGGTGAGTTCTGCCTGTCCTGGAGTTTGGAGGCTAATACCTTTTCTAGGTCGGCGCCTCGTGCAGGGGACCCTACACAAGAATTAATAAAAATCTTCTGCACTATCAATCACTAATTGGGCATCAACGTGATCCAAGACCATGACTGCCGAGCTTCAGGTTGTATTGACCCTCTTGGGCCACCTGAGCTCCGTGCCATTACCTGCGAAAGAATCCATGGTTTAAAAGCTTGGAACTCCGCACTCCAGCCTTTTCCTTTCCAAACATCAGCTTAAGGCACCGTTTACTTGGCCATTATAGTTCAGTTGAGAGCCTTTTACGGCAAAGGCTCTCTCCCTTAGAGTGAGTCTGCATAAGAAGGTATGCAGGCATTTTCCCAGGGTCATGCCCTTGTTTGTGCGGTGCACTGTAGGCGTGGATTTTAGGTTACATTAACACCTCACTTGTTAGCAGGCTGGCTTGTGCCTTGTTCTAACATTCCCTCGTTCTTCAGTCACTGCACATAAATCTTCACTCTGTCCAAATTCGCCCGTTTCACGTTTCTCTCCTCCAGGTGTCGAGCTGCTGCCAGTTTCCAGCGTGGAAGGAAACCAGCATGCCCTCCCATCCTTTAGAGAGTGTCGGCTCAATGATAGCTTTAACCCTTGAAGAACATGTTTGCTGCAGAGCGCAGGGAGAGGACCACTCTTGTTCTTTTCTCCACTGGTGTCCTCTGAGCAGCAGAGTGTACAAAACTGAGCGAACCCCCTGAGTATGGCGCTGATTTTTATTTGACTTCAGTGTAAAGCCATAATTAGTTTGTTTCTTTTATAAAGCACAAAATGAACAAGATGGATTAGAACGGCTGCTTCAAGTAATTTTGTAATTAAGATGCATGAGCACTGCTAAGTGAATTCAGAATCTTTAGGAATTTCTTTTCAACTATCACCAGCACATAGTGAGCAATATTTTAACTTCTAAAATTGCAACAGATGCTTGTTTTTTCTGTAACATTCTAAATTAGACTTTATTGACATATTGGCCTACACATTTTCCTGTTTATATTTAAAATTTAGTTGACATAGAAATGCCCTAGAAAGGTTCATGATCAATTCTGAAAATCTGAATTACCTAAATAGCTCTTGTTAAAAATGCCTCAATGCACTTACTGAACAGTCAACAGCTTGGATTTTATGTACTTCTTGCTTCTAAGAGCTTGCTGTAAATTAAGTCTGTGTGGCCTGACAATAACATTATCTCAACATTCAAAATTAATTACATTGCTGTGAATATTCTACCGGAAGCTAAATCAATGTGAAATTCAAAAGTGCACAGCAGTCATATTTGTTTCACAATATATCTATTTACTTTTTAAAAATTACGGCACTCTTTTTGAAATTAGCCATTATTCCATCTTAATTTGCCTTACACTGCTACCTAAGCATAATCAATCAGGGATGAACAGAGAATTTGGTCATTCAACATTTATAACCACCATTCAATAATTCATTTCTAATAAACTAGAAAATATTCTGGCATGTATCATAATTATTTTTACATATTTTATATTACCATCTGGATTCTTTCTTATTGCCATCAGCCGAAGCACGTAGCCTAGTACATTGAGCATGGATAGACACTTGTTTGATGATGGAAAGGAGGACAGAAGGGAAGAAGGGCATATGAATTTCTAATTAATTATTTTAAATATTTTCAAAAGTTTAATTGTAACTAGGCAAGGTGACCATGAGAAGATTCTAATCAAACACAACATGCTGATTTTTGCAGTGAGATCATTAAAATTATTTCAACAACTCTAGGTATAATTTACTTTTAGATGAAGTTGGAACAATGAAAGTAAACACTTTAATCCTAGGAATGAGTTAAATTGATGTAAATATTTTCTGGTTTTAACTTTCTAATACTTTACATAGCAATTTGACATTCTCTAAATTATAAATATCTAGATATATTTACGTTTTATTAGCAATATAACTAAACCCCATTCTCCTCAAATATGAAAGCCTTCCATCTCTGTTTTCAAATATGTTCAAGTGTTTTTACTCAGTTTTGACCTAAAAGGAAGTAATTACTGATAATTAAGTTCTTTAATCAGACTGAATTTTCAGAAGAGAATTTTTATTTTTGAATTCTAAGATTTCAAGTCATCAAAATAAGGAATAGTTTCTTTATTTCATATTTGAGGTTTTCTAACCTTCTCTCT
The DNA here is from genome assembly GCA_029593785.1 of Cabassous unicinctus. Taxonomy (NCBI): domain Eukaryota; kingdom Metazoa; phylum Chordata; class Mammalia; order Cingulata; family Chlamyphoridae; genus Cabassous; species Cabassous unicinctus. The sequence continues at coordinate 14,901 of JAQZBX010023164.1, read as the reverse complement.
TAACTCCAGCTTTGTAAATGTCATCTTGTGATTAGACTCAAAGCAAGCATCGTTTCTCATAGCTTCAACTCAAATTACCTTTATGTTGACCGTTTTTAAATCTTAGTCTCAAACTTGTCTCCTCCAAGTTTGAAAAATCTTCAAATATCTCCAACTGCTTAATGAATATTACAATTCAAAAATAGTGTCATTTCCACCCAAAACTGAGCTCAAACTCTACTACAGTTTTTCCTCCTTACCTTCTGTTTTGGTTTTCTAGGATGCCGAAAGCAAGTACCATGAAATGGGTTGGGTTAACAATGAGAATTTATTAGCTTACAGTTTTGAGGCTGAGAAGAATGTCCAAATCAAAGCACCGTCAGGTGGTGCTTTCTCCCTGAAGACCAGCTCCCGGCGACCCTGGGCTCCTCTGTCACATGACAAGGCCCGTGGTGGCGTCTGCTGGTCTCTCCCTTCTCTTCCGGGTTTCGTTGCTTTCAGCTCCCTGCTCCTGTGGCTTTCTCCCTCTCTCATTCTCTCTGTATTCGTCCTGTTTATAAAGGGCTCCAGTAAGAGGATTAAGACCCAGCCTGAACGAGGTGCGCCACACTTTACCTGAAGTTGCCTCATCAAAAAGTCCTACTTACCATGGGTTCACACCCACAGGGATGGATTTGCTTTAAGAACATGCTTTTCTGGGTACACACAACTTCAAACCACCACACCTTTCTGTTTGGGCCACCTGCCAACTGCATCCCCAGCCATCCATGCCGGAAATAACCCTTGTCCCTCCCTCCCTGTGCGGTGACAGCTTCTTTGTTCTCTAAATTCTGTTGGCATTTGAATTTTCTCTGAAAGGTTGGAATCACAGGCTGGAAAGATTGTGATGTCTTAAGGGATGAAAATATTCACGCATGCATTGCTTCCTGTTTAAAGGATGTTAGATGCAGCCTCAGCAAGGAGTCTGTGACATTGTGTATCAGGTAACCTTGACTGTTTGTGTAAATCAATATCCAGAAGTTGTACATGTTCAAGAGCAAGCAGTGCAGTAGCCACCACGAGTCCTTTTGTGTCTGCATTAGGATTTACAAACGCTCACAAAAAAAGATAAAACTTGAAAACTGCCTTGCTCTGCCAGATCCACTATGACTCAAACAACGAACATTTATCGCCTCACGGGTTTGGAGGGTAGAGGTCCAAGACCAAGGCTGTGGCAGGGCCAGGCTTTCTCCCACAGTCTGTGGCGTTGTGGTGCTGGCTTGCAGCGCTCGGAGTCCTCGACCTCCATCTCTTACCCGTCGTGTCGGGAGGTCTTTGGGTTCCTCCTGTGCGTCCGTGGCTTCTGGCTTCCCTTCGCAAGGCCCCCAGGAAAACGGATGAAGGCCCCCCGACCCACCTACATGGGCTCGTAGACGATCCCGTTCACAAGTGGGCCCACAGCCTAGGTGATCACGCACCCCAGAGGCCTTGCTTGCCAAAGGGTCTCAGCCACAGAAATGCAGATTAAGAACACACGTCTTGTTGGGGTACATGATGCAATCTACCACAGCACCTTTTGAGGTGAGGATGCCATTCATAATATTAAACCTTTTCCAAGTCCTTTTTGCAAGACTTAATCATCAGCTGCTGGTTGTTGACCAGAACGTTGCCAACGTTCATATTTATGAAAGTGAACTATTCCAGACAGTTTGGATTTTCTACATCTTTTCGAGGATTTCATGGAGAGCCTGGACTTGTAGGATTCTGGGTGTGTCAAAATTCTTTGCTGTCTTCTGTGACTAGCACAGTGAACAAACCTGACTGGTGGGATTCTTATCACAAAGCAAGCTTATTTGAATTCTCACTTTCCTCAAGTAGCCCAGTGGCCTATTTAACCCTACTCTTGGGTTTTCAAAAAAGGTACTCCTATTATCTTTTGGTCACTCTCAGGTAATGCAAAGTCCTGTGGTGACTTTTTAGACACAAAAATGTACACGAACATTAAAAAAAAAACTAGAATGATTGATTCCATGTGATAATCAACACTTTGATATTCATTCAAAGCTAGTTCTCTCTGTCACACACCTGAGAAAAGGGAAATGATCAACTCTCTTTCTCCCTTTCCTTCATCCTTTCTCCCTAACTACCACTTCGCCCCTTCCAATTTGGTCGCGCGAGGGATAGAGAGAAGGAAGAAGGATCAGGGAAATCCTTATGCACAGGTACAGTGGTGAGCAGGTTTCATTCTCTGAGTCTGGAGGTTGTTTGGAAAGAACCCTTTCCTATATGCACGCTCCTGTGTTTTCGGAAGCCTGCCTTCCTTCTTCCCTCAGCCTCTCTCAGTCCATCAGTAGGAATCTCTGCCTAGGAGTTCCTTCTTATTATCTTCTCTATTCTGGCCACTTACTCCTTACGTAGCCTTTAAGAATGCAGCAAACACAAAAATATAAAATAAAACACCATAAATAGATTCATATATAAATATATGAATTAATCTTCCACTATATGATCACTTTTTCCCACCTCTGAGTTGGGACAGAGGAGTTTCAAAAAGACATGTTGAGAAGAGCTATTGAGGAACAGGAAGTATCCAGGAGGTGAGTTTGGGTCAACAGAAGAGCTGCTTCCACTCAATATAAAAAAGGAACTAATGGGTTCAAGTTATAGATTCACAAATTAATTAAACATCCATTGTATTTCCTAAAAACTCCGAGAAACTATGAGTCTATTAATTTCTTTTTCTTCAAGTACTAGGAAGGTTGTGCTTTTTTTTGCAGGCTATCTTAGAAGGTAATATCAAGGGAATAGTCCAAATGTTTTGGTTTTACCCATATTCACCCATGCCTGGGTAAACCTGACCTGACTTGCTCACTGGCAGAATTCAATCTCAACTTCCATTCCATTTGTCACATGGCATTTTTAAGCTGAAATTGCCTAAGACCTTTCCTTTGACTTCTAAGCAATAGTTGTAAAATCCCACAATGGCAAAAATTTTGGCAGCAAGAATGGAAAAGTGAGTTTTGGCAGGACAAAAAGGCAGACACAAGCCCTGGAAGTAATCAGACACCCTTAAAAGAAGGTTCCTGAAGTCAAAGCATGTACTGGCTGTTCAGAAACTCCACACCAACCAACTCCCTTAGAAGGTTAAAATTACACCAATTCAACATCAGAGCTTTCAGTGCATTGTTGGTTTTGAAGTGTGATATTTAATTCAGTGGGATAGAATTTTCTAGTATAATTAAATACAAAGTGGTGACTGAAGTGAAATATAAAAAGGACATTTGGTTATCAAGTATTGCGACTCAGAGAATGTGTTTGTTCATTGAGAGTATTCAATATTTCAAGATTTTCAGAAGTAAACTGATAAGTGATTTACCCAGTTTAAAAATAAAGGAAGGGAGAGGACTAAAGAAAGAAAAGAAGGAGATTAGAAGGAAAGTAAATTAGACCTTTCTATAATATTCGCTTTGCCTCATTATATCTGACAAAAACCCTGAAAATGTGCTTGTTCAAATATAGCTAGGCTCAAACAGAAGCCCAATTGATTTTTAATTTCTAACACCAAACTATCAACTCAGAAGCAACCCTAAGGAGAAAAACAAAATTAGTCTAACCCTAATATGGCCTGTATAGTCTGAGTCTTGTGACGCTGCAACAAAACCTGACCTAGGTGAGCTGTGCTACCTGGGGCACCTGGCCAGGTGCGGCCAGCAACCAGGCAGCAGGGAGGTCCATGGTGTACAGGTCTACACAGACCTCTGGTGCTTCCTGGGTTGTTAGATATTATGTGACTGTGCCATGAAAATTGAATTTTGTATGTCATTTCCTCTCTTCACATCGCAGGTGAATTCATTATCTACATTCTGTCAACCCTACTTACTGTCAGCCTATTACAACCCAAACTCATCCAAAGTCAGCCTTGCACTTAGCAATTTGACTAATTGTTATTCAAGTCTCTTTTTTGTCAGATGGAAAATTATGAGGCTTAGCCACATCAATCCTAAGTCATTTACATGGCTAGAAAGCGTCAAAGTCAAAAACAACCAGTATCAGGGGAGCAGATGTGGCTCAAGCAGTTGAGCGCCCACCTCCCACGTGGGAGGTCCCAGGTTCAGTTCCCGGTGCCTCCTAAAGAAAAAACAGACAATGAGCAGACAACAAGCAGAAGCCAATGAACAAAAACAAGAAGCAAACAGACGAGGGAGCCATCTCAGGCGGGATGGGGAACAGCCAATACCTTCTTAATTCTGACTCCATGCTTTATCCCTTTTTCCTGTGGCCATGGCTGCTCATCCCCAGAGCTCCTCCAGCCCACCTGTCTAAGGAAAGTGCTCCCATAAACCAATACCACCACCGTATCGGGGCCTGAATATTTTGACACATTTCCATTGCGTACCTAGTGAACTGTACTTTTTTAAAAACTACTCAACTATCTAGAAGGGAGAAGCCTACTTCCATCAAATAGCTTTCTGTCCGGTTGAATTGGGGGTCAGGTGGCCCTGGGAATCGTCGGTCTTCATTCCCATTATGTAAACAGTTTCCAGCTCCACGGAAGTAGAGGGAACAGTCAGCTCCCTTGTGACTCCAGATTGTGACCTGCACGAAAATATGTACCCTCAGGAGGTGACAGCGACAAGGTTGACTCTGGAACACTTCCTACCTTTTATTTAAAACTCCCATTAGCATAGAAGAGTCAACTCAAATGTTCTTTAAAAATTATGTAGAGACTAGCATATTTGTCTCAGGCCTGGCAACATCTCCTACTAACAAGTACCATTTCCAGGAATTAAAATGAGCAACTGCCTCAGATCATCACAAAATCAGGTTGTCTTGCCTCAGCCATGTCACTAGCTGATACCCTCAAAAGAAATGGCACCCTTAGGCTACTTAAATTTCATCTGCAATACGGATTGCTATGGAGTCAGCTTCCCTCATGACCTAAAATAATCTCAGGCTTGGCTCTGACTTCCTCACAGTCTTGCCCCTGTGAAGCCAGAAGTCCTTTTATGCCGTGGTACCTGCCCCTGCTCCTGGGGACCAAACTCCCAGCTCTGGAGCCATCCCTGGCGCGTCTGCCTGACGTCGCCCTTGGTCGTGAGTGTGCTGTGTCACCTGTCGTGCCACCTGTCCTCGGCACCCCTTTGCGTGTCTCCCTCTCCGTTGGGTACCTATCCCCTGGCTTTTGTGTGGCACCAGCAAGGTCACGGTGCCACGAACACCGTCTCAAGGGTTTCCTTATTTTGAAACTCCCCTAAGGATTGGCTCCATCCCTGGGAAACACGGTGACCTCGTTGTGCCCGTTCGCTTTGTCCCTGCAGCTGCCACTCGCCACGCCCAGGGGGTCAGAGCCTGGCGGGAGAGAGTGTCTCTACGGAGGGGGGAGGAGGCCATCGGGGACGGCGTGTGGTGCTGGCAATCACACCTGACGCTGGCTGAGAGCGCAGGGCAGCGGGACAAGCTCAGCAACCTGGTGAGGGTGTGTTATTATCCCCAGACACCTCGGGAGGGAGGAGAGCAAAGCCAGAGAAGCTAAGGCATTTGCTCAAGGCCACACGCTAGTGAGCACAAAAGGAGGTTTTACCTGCAGACCGCGCGTGGTACTTGGGGTGCCAATGCTGGGAAGGCAGCGCGGTGGCAGCAGGCAAATGGGCGGGTGGGCATTCTCAGGGCATCCAAGACCCGCAGTTGTGTGAAGAGAATGAAAATCAGCATGAAGCGGACATCAAGGATGAATGCTTTCAAGACTGTGAATTCATTCTGCTCCATCTAGGTGCACAAGTCTACACACAGATGGCCACATAATTTAAGCCGGTCTGTGCAAACGACTGGCAAAACGACTAAGCCTTGGCCGTGGGGAAAACTGCCAACGTGCTTCCAGATGCTTGGAAGATGTGCATCCTGGACTAAGCCAGGCGAGGTCCCTTAGGTGAGCTAGCGCCGTTCTGCGGCTCACACCCCAAAAGAGCAGCCTGTGCAATGCTTCTTTATTTACTAAGCGACCGTGAAAGACAAAGCTGCAGCGAATTCCCAGAGCAGCAGAAACAGCGGAAGAAAGCCCAACTGTTGCTTGGTTCCCACTGCAGTTTTCCCACAGGCCCCTCTTCTTCTCGAACTGCAAAACTGGCATTCATCCCCGCCTTGGCGTTACCAAACATGGTAACCTGGAGGGGTCGCTTCCTTTTAGGAGCAGACAGCAGCGAAGCGTGCTGTTTCCAGCTTATTGTCTCCGTTGATGCACTTGTGGACTTAAACCACTCAATTAACAGTAATGAGCACTTAGTACCGTTTTCTGTCTGTATCATGTTACTCTCTCCCTTATGTAGGAGAGAGTTTTTCATTCAAAACTTCTCAAATCAAATAGGACAGAATTTTTACCTGCTTTTCCTTTTTAACTCTCATAGCCCCTTGGTTCTCCCAAGCCTTGGCCCCACCACTCTTTGGTGTTTGTATGCATTCTTTAAATGATAAGCGACTCCTTGGAATAGTCTCAGCAATCGTGCCCTCTGCCTGCTTCTTAAAAAAGAGCTGGCAAAATTAGTAAACCCACGACATATGTGTTTTCCCTAGCACACTTCCTCCAAATCAGTGATATTAGCTCTTTCTGCTGTGAAATTCCTTATTTAACAGTAAGGATATGATTAGCATGTTTCAGTTGGAACTCAAAGTGGGACTTGCCACTCTGCCAAGTCAATGATTTCCAGCCTGAGGTGTCAGAGAGAAAATGATTTAAAAATAAACGTGTGGCTGCTCAGAGACCAGGCTTGGGAGTGGAGGCTCTGCCCAGGCGTTACTTCTCGTCATTAACGACCGCTTGCTCTCAGACATCTCCATCTGATATGATGTCTGTTTTTCAATTAGACGGTTCTTTTTCCTTCCTCCTACGCTGGATTCATTGAAACCCAGGCAGTCAAGTGGCCTGTCCAGCGCTGTGCTCTGCGTCGTGGGCTCGGTTTGCAGTGGACCCGTTGTCTGGCTGCCGGGCAGGCTGCAGTTCAGCTCCGGCCCCCGGGCCTCCCTCAGCTGGTCGTGCTGGTGGCTCGAGGGGTGGTGAGGGGCAGTGGGGGGCCGTGGGGGGCCGTGGGTGCCGTGGGGGGCCGTGGGGGGGCGTCGCACATCACAGCCTTCCGTGTATAGGATGAACAGCTCCACCCAGCAGACCCCAGAGCTGCTCACCACCCAGCAGAAAATCTTGTTAAAAATGGAAAATGTCAAATAATTTTAACCCAAACTGCATGATTCTACAGTTAAAATCGGAGAGGGTACTTCTAGATGCAGAGGGATTCTCCCACCTCTCTCTTTGTAACTTGCCAAAAAAGGAGTAAGTGTTGTAGCTTCATTAATGTTTCCATCACGTATTTCCTTTTATTTTAAAATGCATGCCAAGCAATGTAAGCACTGCATAGTGCTTAAAGAATGAGATGACAAACACCCGTTGAGCCACCATACTGTATTGCCGATATTTTGATATTCTACTATGTTGAATGTATTTATAGTATTTAATACTATTAATATTCCTAAACAATCTATTTTTCAGTTTTGCCTGACTTTGACGTTGATAATAATAGAATCATGCCATATCTATAAGCACACACACACACACACACACATATAAATATACACACATATATGGTTTGAGTGGATATCATTCTCTTTTTACATAACTACAAATAAATTCATCATAATGAAATATCAGTGGTATTGGTACTGTACTATGATGTAGCTTTTTTATATATGTATTAGCTATTCATTATTCCTTTTTTCTGAACCACCTGTTCACATTTTTGCACATTTTCCCATTGTGTTGTTTGTAAATTTCTTTATATACTCGACGTCATATGCTCTGGACACTAACTTATCAGTTACATGTGTTGCAATATCTTCTAATATGTAGCTTGGTTTCCCACTTTCTTTATAGTGCTATATGAGGAACAGTTTTAAATTTTAATGTAGTACAATTTATCCCTTTTAACTTACATGGCTAGTGCATTTGCATCTAATTTAACAATTGCGCTCCCACTGGTAATAATCATATTATCATATATTGTCTTCTAAAATTTTGTTTGTTACCTAGTTTTTGATCAATCTGAAATTTATTTAATTTTAATTTTGATTGATAACTATTTGTCCCCAAACCAATCCACTATTCTAAATTTTATGTCCATATTTCCAGATACATGTGTTTCTGGATTCTTTATTCATTGCATCATCTATTTGGCTTTTCCTTTATCAGTATACATTATGTTAGTAATATTTTAATCGGAATTATATTTACTAGGGCAGTTCTTTCCGATCTAATCTTTGGATGTGATTGGTCACTTACAGCCCTTCATTTAGAATTTACATAGAAAATATGGGGGATTCCTATATACCCCTCCTCCCGCTCTCACACTTTCCCCCCATCAATAACATCTTACAAGAGTGTGGTACGTTTGTAACAATTGATGAACCCCTCTTGAAGCACTGCTACTAACCATGGTCTATAATTACATTATGGCTTAGACTTTCACCACACAATTTTATAGGTTTTGACAAAGCGTATAATGGCCTGTATTCATCATTGTAAATTGTTCATCATGCAGAACAATTCCAATGCCCTAAAAATGCCCCGTGTTCAACCTGTTCTTCCCTCTCCCTCCCCTCAGAGCCTCTGGCAACCACTGTCTTTATGTCAATGTTACAGGTTCTTCTACTGCTGGAATAAGTCTACTTTGGCCCATAGTTACCTTCCCCCTTATGTTTGCATTCCTCAGTCTTGAGGATTTGGGGATGGTGGTGCCCACTCTGCTACCAGCTGAGAAGGGCATTGGTCCCATGGGGCAGACAGACGGAACTGTCCTGCTTGCAGTTGATACTCTGTTTACTGGGATGTGGGTTGTCCTTCTCATCATTTTGTTAGGTGTCTTGGGTGAGTCTGATGAACTGGAGAGTAGGTGTGGCAGCTCTGCCCACGTTCTGGGCTCAACCAGCATATGAACAGACAGAGATTTAAGTCTCTGGGGACATATATTTAATGGGTATAGTGCTAATTATAGGTTCAAATAAAAGGGGCAGAAGAACCCTGTGTAGGGAAATTATAAATGAGTCTAACTCCATACCATTGGGGAGATACATTAACATGTATTCCAAAGTAAAGCCCACCAACAGGGTGCTGATTTCCTGAGCTGTGTGCCCTGCATCTTCAGCTCTTCAGATGTGACTGGCCATTATGGCCCTTTGCTCTTCAATATAGATTTTTGAATCTGTTTATCTAATTTTTTAATTGGAATTACTAAGAACCTCTGCATCAACTAGGGAGAAAACTGGCAAATTTATGATACTGAATTCTCTCTATCAGTGTACATGGTAGGACTTTCAATTTATTTAGATCTTCTTTTATATCTTTTGTGGGGACCCAGGCCCCCTAAGTCTTCAGCATGTGGCCACCTGTGTGACCTAGACATAAGTTAAAGGTTAACAACCCTTCCCAAGGGCAGAGAATGTGCAGATGGTATCGTAAACTATGACCTTCCCGAGCAGTAAACGTCCTTGGTAAATGTCCTTCCTAGGAGTGCAGTGAAAGCATCACCAGACCCCATGTGTATGCCTCCTGTGACCCTGCAAGAGCTCTGTTCTCCTACCCTATGGAACGCCCGTGTTCTGGAACCCCTTATACATCACCCCGCATTTTCTCCTCTCTTTTACGGAGAGCCATCCTCCTTCTCTGAACTGCTGCCATCAGAGATTCTCTCCTGTCCGTAAGTCCCATAAAGCTTACGCCTGACTAAATGTCAGGTGTGTTCTTTGGTCTCGCGGCCTCACCAACTCGTGCCCTTCAGGAGCTGGGTTGTAACATCTTTCATTAACGTTTTATAATATTCATTATGAGAGACTTCCACATTGATTTTATGTTTATTCCCAGGTCATAAATTTTTGGTGCCATTATAAATATTTATTTGTAATTTCTCAGCATTATTTGCTAGTGTATAAAGATGAAATTGGCTTTAGTACATAGGCTCTTTTATCCAGCAAACTTGCTAACCATCTTATTAATCTTAATAATTTGTAGATTATTTTAGATTTTCTCATTGTATTAATACAAAGACTGTACAGCAGATGTTCACTGAAAAATGTTGGGGAATGCACAGTCACTTTAGATCTGAGAGTGTGTGATAAGCAGTGTAACAGTGGCACAGAGAAGAATGGGCACAGTGCATAAATCACCCAGGCACCCTCAAACTGGGGTGGCGCTGAGGGCCCATGTGTGAAAAATGTTGGTGGGAATTACTTTCAAGTTGAGCATATATCACTCATGTTTTATCCAAAGTTTGTTGCACAGATTCATCGCTCTCTGCAATCTTCTAGTTCAAAAATTAACATTTTGAACAAATCATTTAAAAACCTGTTTTTTAGCTTTTAAAGAGCAAAGGAATTGTAATAGATCATTAAACTAAGACCAATATATTACAAAATAGGCACAATGAGAGTGTTTTAGATGAGCACAGTATGTTTTGAAAACATCCCTATATTCAAATTCAATTTTTGGCAACAAATATTTATTGAGGGCCTTTTCTATGCAAAATATGGACCCATTAGGAAAACTAGGAAAAGTATTTGTTTGGTAGTCCCTGTGCTAGCAAAGTTAAAAAAAATAGTAAAGTCAATTAATTTTAAGCCATCAATCTTAGAAATAGAAACAGCCCTCGCCCCATCTTTGCTTTGTAATAGGTTTCACCCTGATTTATTGGATAATTGACTAATCCATCTTGCATATGTAGACAAGACTTCATCAACCTGGGGTACTTGAATTTATTAATCTTCTAAGGAAAACTCCAACTGGCTAACCAAAATGTCCTAGTTCATTTGGTTTGGTCATCACTCAGCCCTTTCTAGGGAAAAGTCATATGAAGAATTCTTTGTCTTACTTATAAGAATTCTTTGTCTTAATCAATGAAAAATTCTAATATTTTTCCAGTCATGTCTAAAATATGAAAACACTGTGGTAACATTTAGCCAAACTCATCCCAATTAGTTCTAGGGATATAGTTCCTGACTCTAGCTCTTACGAGAAGCAAATTTTGTAAGTGGAAGTAGGACCTGCATAAGTGTAGGTATTCAGTAATTAGCTTACTTTCGATCCCCCAGAGGGAGGGCAGAATTTCTTTCAGAGGAGGTAGCATTTTGGAGATATTTAAATGTTATCTATCTGAAAGATTTAAAATATTAAATATTCTTCTATTTCATTTTCTATTTATTTGAGTTACTCAAACCACCTAATTGCTATACCTGCTAATAGAACAAGAATATATTTATACATAATAAGTGCAAAAAATGCTGAAGTATATGGGATGAAAGTATAAATACCTCTGTTACCAACCCAATCCTATTTCCTTCTTCAGAGGGAATGAAAGCAATTGCTTTGTATTCTTTAGACCACCTTTATGTACATTTACATAGATACATAAACAGGTAAAAAGTTAGAACATATAAAACATATAGCTTTTGTTGTTTTAGTAGAAATATAATCATTTCCCATAAATACTTCTGCAAAATTATTTTCTCATAATAATAGGTCTTAAATATTTTTCCATTTTGGTATATTCAGATTTTTTCATTCAATTATTGCACAGTAGTTCCTTATATGGTTTGGCATATTATTCATCTGCTTTTCAATGAAAATTTATGACATTTACAAATATATGAAATATGTAAATACATGTATATAAATATATGTATGTATGTAAATGTGCATATAGGAGCAGGCTGGATTGAATATCCTTATACAAGCTTCTTTTTGCATGAGTGAACAAGGACCACAGAAGATACCTGGAAGTTCTATTTTCCCAAAGGAAAAAAAAAATCTTACCAAGACATGTTGCATTAGCAGAAGCAAAGGGACATGTGGTCCCAGAATCACTCACCTCCTTCCTCAAAATCCAGATAATTCCTTTAAATTCACTTAAGCTGTTCTCAATATGTCCCCCTGGCAAATTCGGTCTTCACTGTACCATATTCAATCACCTCTCTCAGATGCCAAGAGATTCCTTTTCAAAATTAGCCATGACTTTTAAAGGCCCTGGGTCACCAATTATGTAATACAATTCAACGATGTATATATGGTAGAAAAAAATGGCTTAAATGCCATTTGGTTGGATAAAGGTTAGGTGAAGCCCAACTATTGAACCTGACAATTTGTTCAAAAATTAATACGTATGAAAACTCTCTTAAAAATTAAGATAAATGAAAACTGATTTTTCAAGAATCAATATTTTGTTGCATATTGTACAGCCACCCATTAACCTTTCTAATATTTGTTTAGACTCTTTTTCTAAAATGTAAAGTGTGTTTATTATATATTATCTACTTATTTATGTCTTTTGTCAGTAGAAATACGACCATAACATTATTTTGTAACTTACCATAATAAATTTTTGCTATTTTGTTGCATATTGTGGACAGTTTGAATTTTTATTCTCCAGGGAAACACCAACAAGAGATATGTGTATATATATGATTTTGTATATGTATATGTAAATACTATGAGATTTATGATAGGAATTGGCTCACGTTCAGTGAATTCCCCAGGAGAAGCTGGCTGGCTGAAGTAGAGATAGAAATTCCTCTTTTGACTGTTGAAATCATCAGTTCTCCCTTTAAGTCCTTCCCCTAATTAGATGAGTCCTCTCACTGCCGAAGGCAGTCTCCTTAGTTGATTGCCAATGTAATCAGCTGTAGATGCAATCAACTGATTAATGATTAAATACAAAAAATATCTTCACAGTAACAATTAGCTCAGTCCTTCTTTGACCAAATAAATGGACTCATAACCTAGTCAAGTTGGCACATGAACTTAACCATCACCTGCCATATATCACAATTTTCTTTCTCTAATTTATCAATTCTAATTATCAGCATTATATAAAACAAGTACCATGAAATGGGTCAGGTTAAACAATGTGAATTTATTCACTCATGGTTTGGGGACCAGAAAAATATCCAAATCAAGGCATCATCAAGGAGATGCTTTCTTCTTGAAGACTGGCTGCTGGCGATCCTCAGCTCCTCTGTCACATGGCAAGGCACAGGACAAGTCTGCTGGTCTCTCCCTTCTCTTCTGGGTCTTTCAGCTTCTTGCTTCTGTGGCTTTCTCTCTCTCTTTCTCTGAATTTCATTCTCTTATAAAGGACTCCAGTAATAGGATTAAGACCCATCCTGATTGAGGTGGGCCACACCTAACTGAAGTAGCCTCATCAAAAGGTCCTACTTTCAATGGGTTCACACCCACAAGAATGGATTAGATTTAAGAACATGTTTTTCTGGAGTTCATATAGCTTCAAACCATCATACCTACCTATTTACCAATTTTTAACCTATATTTCTAATTCATTCTTATCTAATTATGCCTACTCTTTCACATTTTTATAGGAAAATGTTAGAATTACCCAAATTTCAAACAAAAAAAAAATCCGCAGTTAAAACAGCTTCTTCTTCCTCTTGCACAAAAACAAAAATGCAACCAGTTAAGCAGAATAGATAAAACCATTTTTAAATGTATATTTTTGCAGTAGAAAAATCCCTTCCTTGAAAATTTCAGATCTTTTTATGAATGGTTCAATTCTTTATATGCTTATCTTTCCATTATTTCATATACAAGAAAAATGTATGTTCTGTTTTAAAAATTAAAAAATGCAGTTAAGGAGGAACCACCAGCAAGGTGGTGGCAGAGCAAGGAGCTCCTGCTACAGGGCAGTCAGTAACCACCCAGAGCATCTAGAGCACCTGTCTGGGGGCTCCAGGAGGCCAGGAGAGCCTCCTGCAACATCCTTTAAGGAATGGAAGGAGGAGACCACCCATCTGCAGAGAAGATTCATGAGCAGAGCCCTCCACACCCCCGAGGCCGGTGCCCATCCTCCACTGGAGGCACAAGCCGCCTTGGGAGCTGTTCCGTGGCTGGAATTGGAAACTCCACTTCCCAAAAACGGGGGAAGAATAAACGACTGGGCACCAACTTCATCTCCTGACTAGTAAATTCGGCAGGCTAAAGTATACTCCTAAGAACAGCTAAGGTTTGAACCTGTCCAAGTCAGAAAGAGGCCAATGGCCGCCATCTTAACTCTGCACCTGACATGAGGGGAAGTGGGACTCACTGAAAATCACAGTGCTGGTAGGAACCAGCTTCTTTCCATCCAGATCAGATTGCAGCTCTAGCCTAAGCTCCAGAACCACCTCGGGCAGGGAGGAAGCTGGGCGGAGCTGTGCCAGCCTCTCTGGGAAACTACAGGTCACGCCAGGAAGGCTGGTGATCATCCTACTCTGGTGGAGCAAGCCACCCCAGGAGCTGTTCTGTGGTGGGAGTTGGAAGCTCTGTTTCCCAAAAACAGGGGAGGAAGAGACAGTTGGCCACCAACTTCAGCTACTGATTAGTAAACTCAGCTGGCTAAAGTATAATCCTAAGAAGAGCTAAAGTTTAAACCTATCCAAGTCAGAAAGAGGCCAGTAGCCACCATTTTAACTCTGCCCCCAGCATGAGGGGAAGCCGGGCTGACTGAAAATCAGTGACTATAGGGACTGATTTCTTTCACCCAGATCAGCCATCAGCCTTAGCCTAGGCTTCAGCCCCACCTCTAGCAGGGAGGAAACTGGAGGGCCCTGCACCAGCCTATCCAGGTAACTGCAGGTACATTTGGCTGGCACAGACTGAATAGTTGGAAGTCTACCAGGGCAACTGTGGTCATTTTGGACCCGCACGGCATAGACCAGTGCCCACACCTGCAGCTCCACCCCTGTCCCAGGCAGGGGAGAAAGGGGCTTGAAGCTTCATCAGTCTCTCTGGGCAACTACAGTCTAGGCCTTTGCGACTTGGATTATTACACACAGCTGTGGCTCTGTCCCTACCCCTGGCAAAGGAGAAAGTTGGAAGAAGCTTCATCGGTCCCTGGGGCAATGAGGGCAGCTTGAGCCTCCACA
>JAQZBX010023163.1:0-31041 GCA_029593785.1 Cabassous unicinctus | reverse complement strand
CCCCCCTTGCTGCTTGTGCTGCTGTGTCCATTCGCTGCGTGTCTTCTCTGTGTCTGCTTATCTCCCCCTTGCTGTGAGGTCTTGCCGCATCAGCCCACGGCGCCGCGCGAGCTGGCCTGCCCTCACAAGGAGGCGCCGGGAAGCGAACCCGGGGCCTCTCATATGGTAAACGGGTGCGCTATCCATTGCGCCACACCCGTCTCCTGCCGTGAGGTTGCTGCATCAGCCCACAGCACCGCTCAGGCCGGCGTGCCCTCACAAGGAGGCCTCAGGACGCGAACCCGGGCCTCCCATATGGTAAACGGGGGCTCTATCCACTGAGCCACACCCGCTTCCCTAGGCTGGTTATTTTGAGTAACATGCATAACTCTTTGCACACTTACTTTAGTCAGAGAGCAGACTAACTTTAAAAGAGTGATAAAATCTGGCACCCTAGATTAAAAATCAAAGGAACATCGCTACATAGGGAAATGATCACTGTTCAATTTGTGATTTATGTTTCTGATTATGTACTTAGGGTTGATGCTCTCTCTTGTTTAATAGTAGGTAGACACAGTCAGTCTTTTGACTGATAGAATAAATAATCAAAATTATCTTCATAGAATGAAATGAGGGGCCAAAAGCCAAGAGATAAAACTGGTAAATTCTTGTATATATATTGGGAGGAAAAAAAGCTGCTTTATTAAGTATGATAGAGAGACCTGTCATAAAAAGAATGTAACTCCGTAATCTAAGATTGGCACTTCAGTAAATCAATTATATATTAAACTCAATATAAAGAACTGAAACATTATTTGATCCTAAGTTTCATAGCCAGTAATATAATATGGCAGCCTACAAAATTGATTCCAGTCTTTAGCTGCAGGAGCAGAAGTGTTGTGTATTCCTTGAGGAAGGGAAGAAGCCTGCTCTGCTCTGTGTGTGTCTAAACTATTGTTTTTTTAGAAGCTGAGGCTTGAAAGATTAAAATATTTATTTTTAGTTTGGATGCCGTACTTTAAGATGGATATTCACAGTGTATAGTATTCAGAAGAGGGTGGCCAAAATGGAATTCTTGAAATTGAAATATGAACAGTTGTCAAAACTGGGTAGGTTTGACTTGGAGGCTTCCAGGTGCCTGTAGGTGCAAGAAGTACTCCTCTGTGGAAGAGCTTGTGCTTACCATGCTTTGCTTTGGAGGGCAGAACTGGGAAGAGTAGGTGACAGTTTCAGTGCGGGAGAGTTCCTCCCAGTATAATAAAGCTTACATGTGTTTAGCACCGTGCCAGTTACAGAGTGTTGGCACATGTGTCATGTGAACCTCACTGTGACACTGAAAAGGAGAAACTTCCTAACCATGTGTGGTGCTGCCTTGAAATAGCAAAGCATTGAGGGGTTCAGAGATTCAAAAGCCACCTGACTGGGATATTGTAGAGTAAAAGCCCTGAATTAGGAGGGAAGCCATTGAATTAAATGATCTTTAAATCCCTATGAATTTATGGATATGACGACTCAGTATAACTGTTCTTCTGCAGTTAGAATCTCCTGGACTCTGAAGCCTATGCTTTGATTTAACAGGTCATTCAACAAATACTTATTGGTAATCTCCTGTAGTGCCTTGCTACGTGACTAAGAGATGTGTGTGGTGCATGTCATTACTGATAGGCATTGATGCAAGCCTGCTTCTTGCACATAGAATTCTGGTAGGGAATGTGTGTACATTAGACATGGTGTCCCCTGTCCCCCTTTCTTTGGACTGATATAGCCTAGGCCAGGGCTCAGGGCTTGGCAGGTGGAGTTTGGGCTGCATTTTGCCCCATTTGCCCCCTCGGCCAGAAAGCTTTGCACAAATTTGTACAACTTTACATGGCTGACCTATTTGCGTAGAAGAAAATGGAGAGTGATTAATATTTTCTATCACTTTTCCTTTGTTAATTTTTAAAGATAGTCTCTTTCTTTCTTTTTTTTTTTTTATCAGAAGGTACCAGGGATTGAACCCGGGACCTCATACATGGGAAGCAGGTGTTCAACCAGTGAGCTACACCTGCTCCCCAAAGATAGCCTATTTCTTCAGCATAGCTGGGAAAAATAAAAACCATTTATTCAGGTCATTAAGCTTTGCTGCCTGTAAAGCAAAGTCTATCAAGTGATTTTAGGGTCTAGGGCCGTGTGGTTCATCAGAATCACCAGGAAGGCTTTGTTAAAACAGATTGCTGGGCTTCATCCCTGGAGTTTTTTCTGGGTTAATAGGTTTAAGAGGGGGGCCCTGAGAATTTGCATTTTTGCCATGAAGCTCATGCTGCTGGCCCAGGGACTAGGACTGTAGGTGACTGCAACTCCATGGAGAGAATAGTGTGTAACACAGCAAGGCCAGCCGCTGTTCATAGAGTCCTTTTTAAAAACAACCCTTCGAGAACCCTTTTTATAGGACCAAAATCAGATAGAAGAAATGACATGGAAATCTTGTAATCATCCCCCAAAAATTTTATTGACTGTGTTATATGTAGGGTAACGTGTCAAGTGAAGGTCTAAACATGGTTTCAGCTCTTGAAGAGGTTAGCGCTTAGATGAGCAATAAGATACGCACACGCATGCACACACACAACGGAGAGATGATGGTAAATCTCAAAGATGAAGAGGGAAGGGTATTGATTTAGTGTCTTGCTTCATTTATATTTTTGTTGGAAACTTCTATTGTGAAGTAGCTTTGGCAATTTCACCTTAGGTTAAAGTGGAATTTACCAAGCTTATCAGCATCATTATCAGAGGAGGAAGAGAAGTAAAAGGAATAGAATTCTGTAATCTAGATATGAGATTAAACTTGAATAAAGTATTGAGCTCAAATTAGTTAAAAGAATAATTTTATAGTTCTATTGTTTTGATAATTTTGATGTTAATACATTGGAATCATTTTAAAAATGAAATTCCATGATAATGTATTTTGGTGCTTAAGAAACTAAATCCGCCCCTGCCAATGGAATTCCAGTCAAAAACCTCTTTCTTGAAAATTCAGGTATGTGATGAAAGCATCATAATAAGGATCTCTTTACTTTTTGTTTTTTAAATGAGGTATTAAAAATTTTTTTTTAAGATTTATTTTTATTTATTTCCCCCCCCATTATTTGCACTTGCTCTCTGCTCTCTGTGTCTGTTCCTTTTGTGCTGTCTGTGTCTGCTCATCTCCTTTTTAGGAGGCACTAGGAACCGAACCCGGGACCTCCCATGTGGGAGGAACGTGTGTAATCGCTTGAGCCACCTCTGCTCCCTGCTTGTTGGGTCTCTCTTTGTGTTTCCTTGTTGTGTCATCTTGTTGCATCAGCCTGTTGCATCAGCTTGCTGTCTTGCTCTTCTTTAGTAGGCACCGGGAACCGAACCGGGACCTCCCATGTGGTAGGCTGGCGCCCATCTGCTTGAGCCACATCCGCTTCCCCTCTTTACTTTTTAGATCCTTGATTTTCAGATCAAGTGTGATTGAAGTTAGATAGACAGTTTATTTGTTTTTTAATTTATTAGTTTTTTTTTTTTGAGGAGGAAGATTTAGATAGTATGAAGGATAGTAGTAAAATGGGAAAGGAATCTGTTAGCAGCAAAAAAGAAAATGTAAGAATCCTGGGAGTGACAGATTACATTTGGAGGAAACATGTTTTCCTGAAGAGAAGCACAAAGAGAAACCTAAGTGTAGTCTGACCTGTGTCAGCCACTGTCATCCTGGTGCAGATGGCTCCCAGTTACCAGGCTCCAGGCAAGCAAGGCCTTTACTCTGAGTTCCTGCCTTGCCTTTTTAAATGCGAGTTGAATATTTCTGCTTCATTGATCAGTCATCATCTCCAAAATAACTGTGTTTATACCAGACTTAACTAGTTTTATTAATGGTAGTGGTATCTTCTTACTGGCCTGAAGTTCCTTGGCTTTTCTATCACATGGCAATGCACATGGCAGCATCTTCTCCTTTCCCTTCCAGGTTCCCTTGACTTCCAGCTTCTGGCTGCTCCCTCAGGCTTCTCTCTCTGACTTTCTCTACAAGGCCTCCAGTATTAATAATCCTAATAATCTGTAATAGGATTAAGACCTATTCCAGTTGGGCCACACCTTAACTGAAGTAAGGACCTTATCAAAAGGTCCTGTTTACAGTGGATTCACATCTACTGTAATGGATTAAGATTAAGAACATGCTTTTCTGGAGTATATAACTCCAAGCTACTGAACCCATTTCTTAAATATTCTTTGACAACTTGTTTTTTTTGTGGTTATATAATATTCTATTTTATGGCTGTACCGTGATCATTTCAATGTAGCCCATTTTGTTTATTCTTTATTTTCTCTATTCTGATATTTGTTGCTGTAGTGAATATACTTGTAGTTAAACTTTGTCCACATCTCTGATTAGTAGCAGTAGAGTAAGTGACTCAAAATGTATGTACGTTTCTGTTAAAGTTCTACATATTAAAAAATAAATTAACAAGGATGGGAAGAGTAAAAAACCAAAAGTAAATAAAAAGTAAACCCAACAATTTTTCCAAATGAATAACGTAACCCTGCTCAAGGGGGGAAGGGCAGAAAGAAATCTCAGTTTTGTGTGATTGGGGTGGGAAGAGAATTGAAAATTCTTGAACTCCTTTTCTAGAGTGATGCGGGTGAAATAATTCTGAAACTATTTTGGATGTTATATGTTCAAGCAGATGACTAAATGTCTAGAATTTGTTGGGAGTCACGGCTCTCACTGTGGAAAAAAGGCCACACAAGGATAGACTGGGATTAGATTAAAATTGGAGGTATCTGTGTGGACTCACAGTTTCTAAACTCTGTGCTGTGTGTATATGTGCATGTATGTGTGCGTTGTATATGTGGGCACATAAGTGTATCTGTGTCTATAGATGCAGCTCTGTGTGTCTACAGATGAGCTCTGTCCACAGAAAGGGCCTTGAAGCAGACACACCCCAACCCCAGCAGCAATGAACATCCCTGGGGCCCAGACCTTGGACTCTAATGCCATTCCCCACTAAAAGGAAACGGGGCCAGGGCAGGATGGATACAAGATGGGCTTGGATCACTTTGTGATGCCAGGAAATAAACGGGAGCCTGTGATAAGGACACAGGAGCCACCTTGAAGGGGCTGCTACTGACCAAATCTGAAACAGTTTGAGCACCAAAATAATTAAGGACAGTAATGTGTTATAGACCATTGTAAAACTGGGGACTCATGAGTCAATATAGACAAATACATGCATGAGTGAAGGAGGACGGGGAGGGGAGACTCTTGCTTAGAGGAGACTGCCAGTCTCTGAATGGGAAATGTAAAGGCAGTGATGGAATTGGAAAATCACCATTGTGTATAGTTAACTTTTCCACAATGGAAAATGTTTAAAATTAGAAAAACACCTGTCCTTTTTATGGCTTTTGACTACTAATGCTGTGCAGTGGCCTCCTAATTGGTATTTCTGACTGCAGTTTCTCTTGATCACATCCTAGTAAATGAATTTTTAAAAGAGAACACTTTGTATCACTGGCCTTTTCCCCAAACTTTTGATTTTACTTTCTGTCTATAGCTTTGCCCCTGAATATTTTATAAAGGGCTGTTTTTCATTTTCTTAGAGTTTGGGGATTCATGGGCTCAGGGGTGGTGGAGGGGTATCACCAGGCCTCCTTGTGTGTGCTTTGGTAAGGGAAGGTAATGACAGGAGAATGCTTGCAAGGGAGGATGGGTGGTGGTGGTGAATAACTGGCAACACCTTTTCTCTCCCCACTTGGAATTGTGGCAGTTCTCAGAGTTGGGGTTTGGCAGTAGGAGTCAACCAAAGGACTTATCTAATGGTTGAGACAGATAAAGGGGAAGCAGTTTGCTCTGTTGGTAGGGGGCGAAGCGAGTCCCCCTTGTTCAGTTCCTTTTCACATGTTGTTCTTAATATAAGAGAAAGAGTTTCCCATTTGGGAGTGAACTCTGTACTGTCTCCCTCTCATTGCTGCCTGGCCTTTTCTTGCTCTTTCTCTTGTTCTATGTTAGTGCCCTGTCTAGAAGGTAAGCCTTCCTGCCACCCCCACCTCTGCACTCTGCAGTACTGTGGTAGGCAGCATAATGGCCCCCAGGACCCGAGACTACATTACCTGACAGCAAAAGGGACTTTGCAGGGTTGATTATCCTGGATTATTCAGGTGAGCCCAATGTAATCACAGGGTCCTTCCTAGTTGAAGAGGGAGCTGTGGCTGTGGAAGAAGTCAGAGTGATACAATATGGGGGCTCAAACTCCCTTTGCTGGCTTTGGAGGTAGAGGGAGGGGGCCAAGGAGTGTGGGCAGCCACTAGAAGCTGGCAAAGGCAAGGACACGAATTTTCCTCTAGAGCTTCCAGAAAGGGACTGCAGCCCTGCTGACACCTATATTTTAGCCCACTGAGCCCCTTGTTAGACTTCTAAACTGCAGATTTGTAAGATGATACATTTGTACTGTTTTAAGCCACTAAGTATGTGATAATTTGTTACAGCAGCAGTAGGAAACTAGTATAAGTACCTTGCAAGTGATTGAGGTTCAAACACTATTCATTGAATGGCTAAGTAATTTTTTCTTTATATTAGTTTTCTCGTTTTTTTTCCTTTTTTTTAAACAATTTTTTAGGCAAATAAAAGATAATTTACTGTTTTGTCTTTTACTTAGATGTTTGTGTGAGGCATAAAATACATGATGATAAGCTAATAAAATATAGAAAAATGTATTGCCCTAGTCATAGAAAAAGGAAACTTACAGAATGAATCTCCTTCCTTTAGGACCTGTTATGGAATTTGATTATGCAATATGTGAAGAATGTGGGAAAGAATTTATGGATTCTTATCTCATGAGCCACTTTGATTTGGCAACTTGTGATAACTGCAGGTACGTATTTCATTTCAGACAATGTTCCAGTTGCCAGAGTTTAATGTTTGCATGTAGGTTTTATTCCAAAACCATAGTTAGATCCTTTTGGATTTAATATTTTTTAGTAGTTATGATTTTTATTTTGGGAGTTTCCTAAAATTTTTATCGTCTCTATTTTGCCAAAGAAATACAAGATGCCTTCTGGCCTTGTCAAACTTAAGATATGTCCCATTTATGGGAAGGATGTCCCTGGCCCTGCCATGGAAATTCACTTTTCCTTTCTGCTGGCCTGTGGATTTTACTGTGTCTTAGCAGCAGGCTCACAACCCTTTTCTTCCCCAGCCCCGAAGGAGTCCCCTGTTTCTTACTTATCCCCGTGCATGCTGACACCTTGGCCTGAGGACTGGGGCCTTCCATGAAAGGAGGGGGAACCCCTCCAGACTCCCTCCTAGTCCCCTCAACCCAACTCTCTCCACTCGTCTTTTGCAACCCTGAACAGGGAGAGAATAGATGAGGAAAAAATTACATTTCTCTGTCATTCTTTATCGTCTTTCTTTTACTCTTTATATCACCCTAAAATAACCCTTCTCACTCCTCATGGTTCTCCTGCCCCTGCTTACCTTAGCCAGCTCCTGTGTTGGTGTCCTTCACACCTTGAAGGTCCTATTTTGGATTCTTACCTGGCCCCTTTCTCTGTACCTAGGTCAACTCCTCACCAGCCTAGAGGACCTACCCTTTCAGCGTCCTGCTGCAGGCACTGGGAGCCATCATCCTTGGCTTGCTGCTGAGTGCTTCCTCAGTGGACAGGGAGAATGGGATAGGGTGTCTCTGGTCTCCTGACCGGATCTTCACCTGGACCTGGGAATGTTCTGACACTCCAGTAGCCATTTTAAATTATAACTCATTTCCCATTGACACACTGATGCACACCAGGGCTAAGGCCCGCCGTAGTGGCATCACCCTCCTTAAAGTCCACTGTAGTTTTTGGGAACTGAAGCACCACTTATAATCTTGTTTCCATGAGAAAATGGATTCCAAGCAACTAATGTCTCAATTTAAAGAAAGTTGTACGGTTAATCTAGAAAAAAATTTTTTTTTCTGCTGCAATATAATTAGGAACACAGCCTCTAATTGTTTCCTCTCAGCATCTTTGAAGACTATAATTTTAGTACACTGTAGTCTCTACCTGTCCCCTCCTTTAGTTTATACTTCTAAATTATTTAATTTTCTTAAAATCCTTCTCAGTTTTAAGTCCTGTGGTTTTGCGATAGAGTTCTCTGCGCGAGCACTGATTTCTCCTCTCCTGACTGCTCCTGCTCTTTTTCAGGGTTCAACGTTTCTGTCAAGGTCAACTTTATTCGTTGGCTGTTTCTCTACTGTATGTTTAATTCCAAATCCGCTTGGCTCTATGTTCACATCCTTTCCTGAACCTGTCCACTTCTCCCCCTCTTCCACCACTACCTCAGTCTAGGCCATCACCAGCTCTTGCCTGGACCACACTGCAGTAGTGTTCTGACTGGCCTCTGGCTCCTGCTTTTCTTTTCCCCATATAGCAGCCAAATGGTTCCTTTAAAATATAAACCAGACCATGTCACTCTTGCGCTCAAAACTTAAAATCTTTTTTATTCAAAACTTTTAAAGGGTTTTTAATCTCATTCAGAATAAAATCCAGTCTTCATCATTGCTTACAAGGGCCCCTGCCCATCTCTGACTTTCTCCTACTACTGCTTGCCATCACTTACTTTCCATGTTCTGCTCACACTGGCCTCTTTGGCGCTGAGTTCCCGTTGCAAAGCACTGTCCTACCCTGAGTCTTTTTTTTCAATAAAATGTAGAAATATTTTAATTTACATATTACAATGAATCAACAGTCAAAATCCAAAATTACACATTCATAAAAATTCCACACATCCTCCTCTGAATAATCAGTTTTTGTACAAAGATTTACAGATGTCCAATGTATGTAGTTTTTTCTCAGTGTGCTACAGAGTTTAGAGGTTCTGCTTGAATATTCCCCAAATCAAGCGCAGAATCTGTCTCTTCATCAATTTCTCCAGTGACTGCAACATTGTCACCTCTTACGATGTATAACCCTAGTACCACTTGTTCTACTCCCTGTGAAGAGCTGAACACTCGTTCATGGCTTTCATCCAAAATTAAATTAATGGTCTGGTCAAAACCTTTCAGTGTTCCCACCATCATTCTCCCTTCAGAAGTAATAACAGCAACAGTTCGGTTGATGTAGTTTTCCAGGGCGGACGTCATGATGCTAAGCCGGCGGCTCCGAGCAACGTAACAGCGCCGGCGATCTACCCTGAGTCTTTGATTGGTTCTTCCATCTGCTAGCAGCGTCCTTTCTCCAGCTATCCAGAATGCTCTCTGACTCTCTAAGGGCTCTGCTCAAATGTCCCCTCATTAGTTGCCTTCTTAGGTTACCCATGCTCTCTGAAATTTCCTATTCCTTTACCGTGCTTTATATTCTTTTATAACTCTTTTATCTGTCATTATTGAATTTGTTTATTGACTTTATTCTCCCAACTACACTGTAAGCTTCACGAGAACAGGGCTTTGTTTTCTCTGCTGTATGCCCAGAGCCTCTAACAGTACCTGGCATGCCCATGGAGAACAAATGAATGGGAAGAACTGTAATCTATACACCTGGAAACTCCACTGTGTTAGGTGGTTGGACTGTGCATATTTATATTCCTTATTCCCTGCCCATTTTGACTTTAGACTTTAATTTATATATTCTTTCTTACTGACTCTTTGCTCTCATTTACATTTGCCCTATTCTTATAAGTCATTTCAAATCCTTTGTAGAATAAAGGGGACTTTAAATACGTAGCAAGAAATTTTTAAATTGTTAAATGATATAGATCTGCTGCTGATAAAACGTATCTTCTCAGAATAAGTAAAAGATACTTTTCTGTTAGTATTTTTTGTGCTGCTAATTTAACCAAAAGAGTTGATTAAAAAAAAAAAAAGGAATTTTATATGTCCCCTTTGGTGTGCATGCCCTAAGGTTGCTGGACTATTGAAAACTTAATGTTTATTTTTAAAAATTAATTTATACAGTTGTCTTAATCTATTTTCAGAGATGCTGATGATAAACACAAGCTTATAACCAAAACAGAAGCAAAACAAGAATACCTTCTGAAAGAGTGTGATTTAGAAAAGAGAGAACCAGCTCTTAAGTTTATTGTGAAGAAGAATCCTCATCATTCACAATGGGGTGACATGAAACTCTACTTAAAACTACAGGTCTCTAATAAGTTATATTTATTCATTTCACACTGGTTCAGTGAAGTTTTAGCAATGAATTCATTATCAATAGTTCATATTTTGCTTACAGAGAGTTAAAAGATCCTTTTCCTTTTGTTGTTTTGTATGTCAATGACAGTCATATGTAATAATCTTTTTTAAAAGACATCATGTAGAGTGAAATAAGCCAGATACAAAAAGACAAATATTGTATAATCTTGCTTGTATGAATACCTAGATAAGCAAATTCATAGAGACAGACAGTAGATTACAGGTTACTGTATGCTGAGGAGTGAGAGGAAGTTACTGCTTAATGGTACAGTTTTGTTTGAGACTATTTTTCCCCATTTAATATACTAGGCACCTTGTCAAAATTCAATTGGCTATAGATATGAGTTCCTTTCTGGGACTCTCAATTCTAGTTCATAGTTCTGCAGGTCTGTTTATATGCCAGTGCCACATTGTTTTGGTAACCATGGCCTTACAGGAAGTTTTGAAATTGGCAAGTTGAATCAAGACGTCCAAATTGGTTCTTCCATTTCAAGATTAATTTGGCTTCTCAGGGCCCCTTTCAATTCCAATTTTTAAATTTTATTTTACAAACTCTCTTTTATGTTTTAAGAAGTTTATAGTTCTTCTTTGAATGTTTGGAAAATTCACCAGTGAAGACATCTGATCCTGCACTTTTTTTTTTTTTTGGAGGCTTTTGATTATGGATTTATTCTCTTCACTCTTATGGTTATTGAGATCCTCTATTTCTTCTTGAGTCAGTTTAGGGAAATTTTCTTTTTCTAGAAATTTAATAACAATCTTTTATATTGCTTTTTAGTGTGGCCCTTTGGAACAAATATATTGCTTTTGGGTGATATTAGTAATACAGTTAAGAAAGTTTAAAAAAAATTCATAGTAAGAATCAGATCCCATTTCCCTTGCAAATAAAATTAAAATCTTAAAAAAAAAAATACATTCTTCCCCCCAGAAATTTCACAAATACTTAAAATCTGACTTCACTTGGAAAATAGCCATCTGGAACCCTGTCAAGTATCCATGTAACTCGAGTAGATCTAGAGCAGGTCTTCTCAACTGCTGTCACTTGCTGCACATGGGTTACAGGTATCCTAAGCTAGTTGTCCGCTTAGCACCTCGGTCTGCTGGAGCAGCCAGGCCTGCTGCTTTGAGTCACCAGCAGCCTCCATACAAATAGATTACAAATATTATAATGTTCTTTTTGTGACATTGTATGAAAAGGATCGGGAGGCACTGCTTTAGAGCACCTTTCGAATTGGAATGTACTAGAAATCCTTTATCTTCAAATTTAAGAGGCCACAGTGTGAAACAAAACATACTGAATTTCATTAAGTACAAGACACTGTTGATAGGATTTGCCATTATTTTATGTACCATTAAAAAATGAAAACATGCTTCTAATTAAATTGACCCAATGCTATATCACTTGGTGCTTTTATTTATACTTTCTGAAATAGCTTTTTGCCATAGAGCATTCTTGTGCATATGTAAAAAGGAAAATGCAGGTGCAATAGATTGATTAAAGTATTCCAAAGCTTTGTTACATTCAGAGTCCAAGTTTTCTGAACCACTTTTTAACTGGTAGTTGCTGAAGTACCATTCAGCACATTGATGATGCAGTATTTCCAGGGATGTTAAATTGTGGGAAAATATGATGTCTTGGAATAATGAAATGCCAGTATATTATATTAAGAAGAAATTTGATTTTGGCTACTGTGATTGATATTTTGGTCCAATTAACATATTGTAAGAGGTATCCTGAGCATAATTCTTAATGTATAACTATTCTCTTGAAAAATAAGTATTATGGAGAGTAAATTTATTTAATTCCAAGCCTTTTAATGAGGACAGACTATTTTTGGGTCATTCAGCTACCAAAGTCTTTAAAAATTCATCTTTTAAAGATCAGAAATACTTATTATCTCCCGTTGCAGAAGAGTAGCAGTGGCTGGTAACTGCCCGTGGTGGGAGACTTTGGAGACGACCCTATATTAGAGAGCTCGTGTGGACAGTTGGCACGTGGGTTTTTGGTGATCCTGCCAAAACTCATCAAACCCACTGACCACATATACTTCCACATGTTGATTCATGCAGAAACAATACAGCCAGAGGACAGCTTTTCTATTTATATTCAATTCATCATACATTTACTGAGGGTTTCATAGATTTAGTAGAGGTTTTATTAGAGTTCTAATTATTAATATTTAAAATCATAATTTAAATGTCAAATAGTTATAAATTTATACTTGAATTTGATTATTATTTGGTACCTGTGGACTTAAATAGTTATCACATTATAACATTTAGCAATTCTGAATCACAACTAATTTAAATATGGATTCTGGGTTGTAGGTTGTGAAGAGGTCTCTTGAAGTTTGGGGTAGTCAGGAAGCATTAGAAGAAGCAAAGGAAGTTCGACAGGAGAACCGAGAAAAAATGAAACAGAAGAAGTTTGATAAAAAAGTAAAAGGTAAGTGGCTACATTTTATATCATGAAAGGCTGTGCTTTACTGCTTCACAAAAAAGCCTTTATCCAAGTTCTTTCTGTTTGAAGATAGATCACTAAGAGATTGGAATTTTTTTTTTCACAGACTGAAAAAAAATGACTTAGTTTGCTCTCATTACGTTGGTATTTGAGGCTCAGTCCAAACCTCATGGTACTGCTTACTCATGTAAGCCATCATCTTGAAGTGAATCATGTTTTCATATAAAAGATCTAGAAAGGTGGAGTGACTTGTTATGTAGTTAGTGGCAGAGTTGGGACTGGAACCACGCTTTCCTGGGTGTATGTCCATCTCTCCGTCTGTGTCTGTCAGTCTGTTCCTTTGTCCGTCTATCTGCATTCATTTGTCCATCACCCACCCACCCTCAGTCCATCCATCCAGTATTTACCAAGGGCCACCTGTCTGCCGGGCACTGTGTTCATGTCAATGCTGGAGTCACCATTTGTCAGGGGAGAGACAAGGGGAAACAAGTGAGCTCACAATCATAATGGTTCCAGGTCTGGCGGCACACTCTGCTGTACTGCAGAATTCCTCAGAAGTCCCAGTGTGCTATGAAGTGTAGAGAGCATGCATTTTACATGTATATATGTACCAAGAACACTAAAATTGATCCATTTAAAATGAATGTTCTAGCCATAATAAATAATTTTGCTTATGTTTTTAAAATTTAGAAAAGTTTTTGGAGGATGAATGGGATAGCAAAAGGTCATAAAAACAAAAACGTGCAAAAAAAATTTGAATGTAAGTTGTCTTTGTTTCTTCTCATTGTGAGGGCCCCGCTTTTCAATAAAAGAGTAATGCATGTGGAGGGCAGAAAAGTTAGAAAACTACAAAGAACTCCTATCTCACAATTCTGCTACCTGACATAACCATTTTTTAACATTTTAATATTCGTTTTTCTAGTTCTTTTGTATGTATAGACCCCCTCTTTTTTACTTTCATAAAAATGGAAGTACTGATGAACACTTCTCTTTATCAAGACAGATAATGCCGTGATAACCTCATATGCATGTTTGTATACATTGTAGTCACCTAAGACTCAATTCCTGAATCAGGATGTACACTCTTTTAGGCTTTGTATAGAGACTTCCTCTAGCAAACTCTGCCATAGAAGAGGATTTCATTGAAGAATCTTTCCAAAATTAGCCACTGCTCTATCCCACTATTCAAGTATACCAGCCAGGACCACTTGAGAGAATTTGGAAAGGTGACTTCTCTTGAATTTGGCCCTTTTTATTAATCTTTTCAATGTTCTACCCTAGCCCTTCCCCTCTTCCAACATCAAGGGAAGCCTTAAAGGATAAAGAAAATTAAAAAAAAAAGACACCTTAAGGGGTGTGAAAGAGGGGAACATATATATAGTCTAATCCGCATATTAGCCCAGGGTTTTCGTTAACTCTAGTTTCCTGAATCACCTCGACTTTTCCCTCCCGGCTACTCCTTAAACCACTTTCCTTATGATATTTTCATACAGACGATATATAGATAAAGGTATTAGCTAAAAACTTTTATCTGTAAGGTGATAACATATTTAAAAGGAAGGACTATCTGTAATTTTTTCTTAGATACTATTTCTGTAGTTTGGTCGGGATGTCATCTAACGGTGACTAACTTCCTATAATTTTACTAACAGAGTAAAAAATTACACCATGTTTCATTTCATTACATAATATGTATATTAAATATTAGTATGAACAGATCAGCTTTTATTTTTGGATTTGCAGTTTTCACAGGTATTTTTCATATATATTACTGCTGTTAATCACCAGATAAACTACTAGGATTTTTCTCATCTTTGAAGAGTTTGAATTTGACCTGAAGTTTTTCTTAGAGCTGAACCTGTGGAATGGATTTATTTCAGTTTACTTCATGTTTGGACAAAGCATGTGTTTTGAGGAAGTTTTTCTAGTGGTTACCTGAGTGGTCCGTTTTCCAAGTCCGTGCGTATCTAAGAATGTGTCCTCTTACTTGTGCTTCTGAGAGCGAGTTCTCTCTCGGTTCTGGAGACACCACTCCACTGTCTCCTGGTGTGGAATGTGCAGAGAGGTCCCTGTGATGCCTCCTTTAATTGTGGCTTCTTGTTGATTTAATTTAGAGGTTGGTGGAGATGCTCCTGTCCTCCTGACTAGGCCACAAAGGGCTGAGAGTGGAGTAGACACTGTAGAGATTAGACACGAGGCGCTTACTGTGCAGCTTGCTCAGAAGGCTCAGCACAGAGAGGAGTAAGAGCAAGTCTAAAAACCTTTTAGTTGAAAAGACACTGGAACCTGGTTCCTCTTGGTCTTCTGGTTTTGATCCACAAAGAAGCTGATACAAAGTTTCCTTCTTTATGGAAAGGTAAGACATGACATTTACCTGCTTTTAGAATATGATTAGAATATGACCTAGAATATGATCAGTTTGAGAATTGATCTTACTACAGAGAAAAATTAAATAGTGTCAGGTTATATAGACAGACAAGGTGAAAGAAAACATTTTCTTGGCCAATCTAAGCTGTCACAGATCTCTTAGATACATGGCAGAATTAGACATTACGGCTTCACTGCTGCTCGTTCTAACAGGATTTCAGAACATGCAGTATGTGTTGGCCTTGATATTGGGTGGGAACGTTCAATTGGTGCAAATACGGAGAATGTTTTGGGTTTGTAAGCCTCCTTTCCACAAACAAGGTGGAGCTAAGGCCTTTCTTTCAAGTTATACTGTTTTCTCTTCCTCAGTACTGGTTGAAGTTACCCTTCTATAAGGAGCTATAAAAAGGAAAATAATCATTATTTATTATGCACCCTCCCACCACAAAAAAAAGGTGGGTAAGAAAATCCCATTTTGGGGCCACTTCTAAGTTTGTGGACATTTTACATCCTGGGCTGAGGTTACACTTACGACTATTTGGGGGCTTCTCTTATCCATAAACTGCTTGTTTATGGAAGAGAAAATAAAGATAACACATTACTCTTTTCCTTCTGATTTGTTTCCTATCGTGCCATCGAAATTTGAAAGTATCTGGTCTCCCTCTGCTAGTTCTTTATTAAGGTTACCTTGTAAGCAGCTTGGGCTTCTTTGAATACAGGTTATCCTTTTTATAAAATTAACATATCAAACCAAATAATAAAAGCTTTAGAGTGGCATAAATGAGTTTTGTTGAAACAAGGATTTAGGGAAAATCTTGTTTGGGTTAAAAGTATAAGCCGTCCCTGAAGGTGTCAGTAGCGACTGGTTACCATGTACATTTTATAAATTTCCAGGAGAACTGGTACTTAGGTAACAGCTCTCTGTGTTGTGAAATTCTAGGCCAGTGGGACCAGGTTGTAAGACGGTAAAAGTACTGATTTGCTCTCCAGCCTCAATTAGGCGTCAGTGCTGCTTGGCACGGTGCCCTGCAGGTTTCCTTAGGGTCTCTTTTTCCTCTTTCCCCACTCTTCTAAAGCCCTTCTCTCCTTCTCAGCAATAGCTAATTAACTTCTCCTTTCCTGAGTTTATAGTATTGTTGTTAAAGGAAGTAATATGAAAAGCTTATTAATCTTTATTTGGAAAAAAGTTTTCATTCCCTAGATATTGACTTTTTGCCACACTTCTTTCTCATACACACACTCATATTTTGCTGAACCATTTAAGTTACTTGCAACTCTGTGATTCTTAAAAATACTTCAGCATGTATCTCCTAAAAATAATGGCATTCTACTTCATAACAAAAAAAAAACAATGACCACACTTGAGAAACTTACCACAGTAATGCTGATCTCCACTCTGTAGTCCACATTTAACTTTCCCCAGTTGCTTCAGTGTTTTAGGGCTTTTTTGTTCTTGGATCCAGGGGCCAATCAAGGAGCAAGCGTTTATCTTTCATCTCCTTTAATCTAGATTCCTAGCCTGTTCATTTCCTGACGTTGACGGTTTTGTAGAGTCCAGGCCAGCTGTTTTTGCAGAATATTCCTCAGTTTGGGTGGGTTTGTTAGCAGCTCATTTCCCCATGTTTAGATTCAGGCTGCATATTTTTTATGTAT
This sequence comes from Cabassous unicinctus, assembly GCA_029593785.1. Taxonomy (NCBI): domain Eukaryota; kingdom Metazoa; phylum Chordata; class Mammalia; order Cingulata; family Chlamyphoridae; genus Cabassous; species Cabassous unicinctus. Next base: position 14,424 of record JAQZBX010023163.1, on the reverse strand, counting down.
CCTGATGTGTCACATGAGACACAGGACATCAGCGTCCCTCTAAGGAGGTGAGGTGGTCTGCTTGGTTAAGGGCTGCGTCTGCCAGATTCCTTCTGTAAACATGCCCTTCTCTCTTTGTAATTATGAAATCCGTGGGGTCACTCTGACACTGTGTGTAAGCATATTATTCTCATTTCACTCAGTGGTTTTAGCACAGAGGGATTCTTGCCTGAGACAGTTATTATAATAGTAGATGTAAATGGTGATTCTTTGTTTCTGTCATTCCTTCTACAGTTATTTGGCTTCTTTTGGAAAGAAGAGATTTCCTTCTTCTAAAAATTTTGATTATAGTATCAGTGGGACTCATGGATTCTTATTCTCAAATGAGTCCATTCCTATCAATATTCATTTTTTATGTTCAAATTGTCCCACATTTGACCAGCAGAAGCCCCTTCAAACTAGCACCTGTCTTTTGTTAAAAACAAAACAAACAAAAAAAAAAACTTTATTTGGAAATAATTTTAAACTTAAAGAAAATTGCAAGGATAAGAATAATACAAAGAACATCCTTATATTCTTTACCCAGATACATCTGTTAACATTTTGCTTGTTCTTTCTTTTACACACACACACACACACACTTTTCTCTGAACCATTTAAAACTAAGTTGCATACAAATGGTCCTAAGCCTAAATACTAGCGTATCGTTCCTAATAGGGATATTCTCTTATATAATAAAGTAGTTATTAACTTTAGTGAATATAACATTGATACGATATTTTTATATAATCTGCCTTCCCTATTCTAGTTTTGTCCATTAACCCAATTATGTTATTGTTTAGATCCAGCCTAGGATCAGGTATTGGATTTAAGTACCAAGTCTTCTAAACTCCTCTATTTTGGAATATTTCCACAGCCTTTGTCTTTTATGATAGTGACATTTTTGAAGAGGAATCAGTCGTATACCCACCACCCGCCCATTTTAGAACTAACTAACATGTTTTCTCACTTGGGGCTTGTCTGATAGTTACGGCGCAGGTTGTACATTTCAGACAGTGATGTATCTTTCTCAGGGCATCACACACATCTGGAGGCACATAATATTCATCTGCCCCTCACTGGCGATAATTTTTGACAAGCAAAAAACTGTAAGGCATTGGAAACAACCCGCTCTTTGTCAACACTGTTCCCTAGGTTTGATGATTCTTGCTGGAACCAATCTTTACTATGATGGCTGCAAAATTATTTTCTAGCCCCGGCTAGAAAATTGCAAGGATAAGAAAGTACCAGTTGGAAGTCAGCATTCTCCAGCAATCCTTTCCCATTTACTTATTATTGATATGGATTCACTAATTCCTCGTTTTCAATAGCTTATAATTCATTTCTGTCCTTAATTTTTTTATTAACTTTATTTCAAGTTCACAAAAATAGAACAGAAAAAGGTGGCACAAGTTATAGAAACATTACACTTTTATCTCATCTAATTCCAACTGCTAACTCCTTAATTATTTTGATGCTCAGATTGTCTGAGATTTGGTCAATTAGAGTCCCTTCCAGCTGGGTCCCGTGTCCTTCTGACATGTCTTATCATTCTTTAATCACTTCCTTAGTTTCTAGCACAAAACACATGTGTATTTATATTTCTATGCCTGTGTGTGTGTGTGTGTGTGTGTAGTTAAAAACCTGAGTTCACAGATACATGCAATTCTAATACAAAACATTAGGGTTCATTCTAGTTTCCTCCCTTATTTGTAACTCTCTTCTCTGACAGAGAGAAGCCTGGCTCCCGTTATCATGGTGGTTTGATCGTTGCCCTCGTATGCAGTTAATTTCCCATCTGCCCTCTCCCCTGCAGGAGGCCCTCCTCGCCTTCTGGGCTCCCCACACCTACTGCAGATGCCTGCTTTACTTGCTCACTTAATGGCTTTAGGACTGAATTGGAAGGGAAGGACAAGTAAAAGCCGAACAACCAGCTTCTTTTTGCTTTTTAGTATTTCCTTCTGGCACAAGTTTTTCCAGGAATGTCTAGTAAATATTATTCTTGCTAGAATAACTGGAAGATCTTTTAATGATTAAAAAAAAAAAATTAACTTTTCTTTCTTACCTTTCTCCCAAAGTACACTTAATGGTCAAATTAGATAGCGAGGTTAGCTTGGTAGTGATTGGGCAGCAGTGAAATTCTGACCTTGTCACTGGGGCAGTGAGGGAAAGTGGCCAGGACACCTTACTTCAGAACAAGCTTGAAAATCAGGACACGTCTTCCTACCGTCATCTGAAACCATGAGGCAGTTGTGCAGTTCTGGTCAGCGTAAGGTCTCATTTATTTTTCATTTAGAAAATGCCCTCAGGTAAAGTAATAAAGGGATGGAGCATTCCAGATACGACTAGAAAACTCAGGGCTCTTCAGTGTGAGTGAAGGTCAGAGTTGAGAGGAGTCTATTCCCCCTCAGCTTGGAAACTACCTACCTAGAGATGTACATTTGAAGTTGGAAAATGGTTTAAAAGAGCTTTTCCTGCGGGAGGTTTGACCAAGGCAGTGCAGCAGCTTAGAGCATGGCCCTCAGCCAGCTGCCTGTGCTCAGCAGTGCCCGCTACACAGCCCTGCGTGTATTTGCTCATCCTCACTGAGTAACAGTGAAGGCAGAAAATAAAGACTCAAGTAGTATTCTCATACTGCCGTTGATCACAGATCTAAAATGGATTCAGGAAAATGTGGGATTATTGGTTTATGTTGACTTTTATGGTTGAGATTAAGAGACAACAGCTGTCATCCTCTCCCTTAGCTGGCTTGGTGCCGTTGTCTAAGACACTGCTGGGCTGGATGGTGCATTGGCCAGAATAGACATGTAAACAATTAGTGTTGCTCTTTATTCATCAAGTTATCAGCTTAGTATATGGCTTCTTCAGGTAAATATGCAATATGAACTTTAAAAACGTGACTGACTTGGTTGCTTTTCAAAGTACCCACATACCTCTTCTTCGTAAGACATTTTAATCTGATGCAATGGAAAAAGTGCCAACCATTGAATAGATGACCCAGGTTCACAAGCTACCTTTGCCCTACCTGCAAAATAAAATTAAGTAAAACAAAAAAAAAAACCTCAGTGGTTCTTTCTAGCTCTTAATATTCTGTGACTCTTGTATTTAGGTTGTACTTTGCAATAATTATTAGCAACCCCTCTCCTTAAAATAGTGCTGTCATTTTACAGGATAAAGAACGTAACAGACGTTAAGGTCAAGTGAACGAGCTTTCTACAGTGAAACATGAGCTATGGCAGAGCTCTTGGCTTTTTAGTTTAGTTTTTTTTGCAAAGCTTGACTTGCTTCTTGGATACTATCTCCCAACTTCCATAAAATGTAAAAATGTTCCTTTTCTCCAGCCATCCAGCTGATCCCCTTTCCTGCTGTAGCAGCCTATTTTCTGTAGTTAGCTGCCTGAACCTAACCTGTTCTACTACTCATCTCCCCTCACTTCTGAATTTGGTTCTCTTTTGCTGTCCCTCTAACCTACATATCCCATCCTGAATCTCCATTTCACACTATTCCAACAGTAATGTGAATGATTCCACAGGCCATGCCGGTGAGGTATTAAGAAAGTAAGTTTGCCAAATTTGTAAAAGCAATTTTGATTTGCTAAAAAATTAAGGTAGCTATTTAAACCCCAATATGACTTAAATACTTTTTGTTTATATAACCACAGTTGAAGCCTGACAGGATTTATTTTGCAGTTCAACACCCCTGAAGATTGATTTTTACATTTTTATCTTAGAACTGAGGCGAGCAGTAAGAAGCAGTGTGTGGAAAAGGGAAACAAGTGCTCATCAACATGAATATGGACCAGAAGAAAACCTTGAAGATGACATGTACCGCAGGACTTGTACTGTATGTGGCCACGAATTGACATATGAGAAAATGTGATTTTTAGCTCAGTGACCTGGTTTTATAGTATTTTATATTTAAATAAAATTTTAGATTAGCCCTAGGGAGTAGGAACTCAAAACAATTTCAAATTCGATGCAAAATTCACCAAAACATGGAAGTTGCATAGAGGAGTAGATGAAACGCTGCCTAAATACTGCCTCAGTAATGTCTGTCATGGCAAAAGAGCAAGTTTCAGTTAAGGTCCAGTGGGCTTGGTTATGAGCAGAACGTTTGGTCTTTTTTCTCCAACAGGGAGAGGGAGCTGAGTAGTAGAGTAGGTTGAAAAATGGAGGTTAGAGCTACAAATTGAGGGAACAAGAGATCATGGCACACCCTAGACTGGGGTAGAAGAAAAACTTTAAATAAGGGCAAAAGCTGTCTACTGGGCTCCTATCCCAGCAAACAAGCAGGGATGGTGGCAGACCCCATATTCCAGAGACTAGGTCAGATCCTCTAGGCTCTGTCTCCAGGACTTTGGGGAGCCTGGAGAACTACTGCTGGGAGATGTCCTGACAAACAGCAGCAACAGTGAGTCGTGTGTGTCTCGTCATGTGTTCTGTACCCTTGGGCCCTAACAGCGTCCAGGAAGCCCTTTCCAGCCTGGAAGAGAACGAAGCACAGCTGTCTTCAAGGTGGACTACCTGGTTGTGGGTTGGAGGAGGTGCTGATGACAAGTTGATCCTAACTGCCATTCATGTTTCCTGAGCACCTACTGTGTGCCAGGCGGGTGTTGAGCCTCATGGGTGGGAAGGAAGAAACCTGACTTTGTGTTCACTTAGTACTTCTCACAGCATCCCAGGCATCTGCATCAAGGTTAGCTGCTGATTTTCCCATAGCTTCTAAAAAGGATTACAAGGTAGTTGCAGCTACCAAGAGGATCTGCCAGGGTCCTGGGCTTGGCTCCAGGGCCTCGGCCTTTGTTTGTTTTCATAAAAACAAATGCAAGTTAAGATAAATTGGCTGAGTTCAAGTTGTTCTTGGATATGACTCTTTACCCTACTGCTACAATAGGGGATTTATATTTTTTTTCTTTCTCACTAGACCAGCCTTAGAGATTATGCTTGGAGGGAAACAAAAATCAAAACAAGTCAAATCCTCCAAATTAAGCTTGAGACTATAATTACCAATTGTTCTAATTTCTGCAATATATTTTTCAAATATAGATTTTCTGTATATGCCATATTATAGATTTATAAATTATAGCTCAGCAAAAATTGATACTGAATGAGCAGCAAGATTTTCCTGGGACAAAAAAAATGTCCAGCTTGATGACAACGGAACAATGAAGGGTTTGGGCTACAGGACCCAGGTTCAGGTTACACTTACTAGCTCTGGACCTTGGGCTAAAGTTACTCCAGGGGTCTGTTTTTATCTTAATTCTGCTCTCACAGTCCTGTTGTCAGGATTAAATAGGTGACTCTGCAGCACCCGGCACCTGGTAGCCACCAGTTACTGAGCACATAAATCACTGTTTTGCCTGGCTGAGGTGTGTTCTCAGTCACTGGGGATGGAACCCAGGACCTTGTACATGAGAAGCAGGTGCTCAACCACTCGAGCTTCACCTGCTCCCCACCAGTCACTCTTTACCTTCATCCACTTAAGACCATCCTGGTATTGAAGTATCACTGACAACCAAATCGGCTCCACCCAGGCTGGCACAAGCTCTTTCCACACCTTTCATTTTCAAGTATAGTTCTAGATTAGTAAGTTATACAAATCACGGCTAAATTATTTCCAGGAAAAACAAAAAACCTGATCTTCATTTGAACTGTCACCATGAATAATTCCTGGAGGGGAGATTTGGAATCAAGGAAAACAGAGTACATGATTGCTTAAACAAAAGCATGTTAAATGGCATCCGTACAAATAGAACAGAGAATTGATTTATTGCAAAGGTGGGATGTGTGGCGACATGCCATCTGTGTGAGCTTCATTACTGGAGAAAGCAACTGTTCAATGCTTGCTCTTGCACCTTTATTTCCTCAAAATTCTATCCCTATTTAAATTTTTCCATTCGCCTAGATTCAATGATCTGCTAGACTGGGGCAGAGCAGGGAGCAGCTGAGTGTGACACATTTCAAGGACAGTTGTTAGAAGCAACTATTATGTATGAAAAAAGGATCCAATAGGAGAGAAATGAAAACTTCCAAATCCCTCTAGATAGGGCTCAAGTGTAATTAGCCAACCTTTGCAGTACATGACGAAGCAGTTTAAGGTCAACTAAAAAGCTGCCGATGCCTCAAGGATAGGAGTCGTCATTTGTAAATAGCTACGTAGTTTGTACTGTGCTTAGCAATGGGAGAGCTACAATAAAAGTAAAAGAACGTCTAGCCAAGAAGTTGGGCTTTAGTCCCCTTGCTGCTAATAACTTGCCATGCAATCTTGAGCTTGTGAACAATTATTTCTTGTCTTAAATGGTTTTCCTTAAATAATTTTAGGACCCATCTATTGAGTGGCGTTTCTTTGGTAGCCACTAAATGGATGGCAAACCAAAGGTGTACCCCTTGTCATTACGGGAAATGCTTAATGCACAAGATGATGATAAAATAAAAAGTTGCCTATGTTGGAAGTGTACAAAAATCTACCAGAAATTGTGGGCTGATGGGTAAATTTTTCTAAGGCTCAACGAGAGAAGTCTAGAAGCCTTAGATGTATTTGGGATGTCAGATAATCCCTTATACTTAAATATTATTTTACAAAGCACTTTTATCTTATATAAGCTTCAAAGCCATATAGGAAGAAAAGAGGCTCAGGAATTGGTAGTTATTTGAACCAGATTTCACAGGAACACAATCCAAGCCCACATCGGATTCCAAGTATAGTTTTAGCCAATGTAGCTACTTCTAGTTCACTTCAACCTGTAACTCACTATATAACCCTCTGAGGCTGGAGGAAATGACCAAATGCTCTTGGATAGTGGTTCCCAAACTTGTCTGCACACTGGACTCACCTGGGTTGTGTCCCAGAAATTGCGATTTAATTTTTAAAGTAATTTTTTAGAGATTCTCAGGTGATTCTGATGTTCAGGCAAATCTGGGGAACTGCTGCTCTTACGTAGCCCATTTTATGCACTAATAAAGATACTTCTAGATAGCTAGTGAATACGATACTACTTAAAAATATTTTGAAAATTTCAAGTGGAGCTAAGTAACCTTCAGTAAGAAGTCACTAATTTTAAAGCAAACAGATGATAAATCATGAAATACCAAAGTTTAAAAAACATACTTTTAGTTTTATTTCAGCCCTGTTAGGTTATCCATGAGCTGTGACTACTAAGCTATGCTACTTAGTAATAAGCCCATCAGTTCTACAAACTACACTGTAAGCTTCATCTCTAGTGTTTCACATACCTCAGATCAGTTATTTTGTGCATGGGCCTCAAGAAGAGAAAATATCAAACGAATCACAGCAAAGTTGTATCTGTTACATGTACAACATCCTATGGTCAGGTCATTAGGAAGTCATTTGCGCTTAGGGACAATTAAAGCTAACTGAGTTCACACTCCTGTCATCCTCCCCCTTTGTTTCCTTTAATAAGTGAAAGGATACTACAAGAAAGCAAGCATTCAAACCGTCAAAAATAAGACAAATTGTTTTAAGATATTTTTTTAAAAATCTTGACACGAGGGAAAAAATGACCCTTAGGCCTGTAGGGCACAGAACTGCTGGAACACTGCCAAGATGTGAGGGTCTAGTTCAGCAGTGAAGAGAAGGTTCTCCAGGGTCACCATGTACTGCTGGATTATTTGGTGATGCTGTAGACACAGAAAGGGGTGGAGTGAGGGTCAGGACAAAGACCACGGCAGCAAGCTCCCAGCGTTTCCCTGGGCAGCCCGCCTACCAAGAGAAGTAATGGGAAAGGGCAAAAAAAAAAATCGTGGTTCATGCTGGTAGGAGTAACAGACCCCTGAAAAGCCCCCGCACAAAGACAATGTGGAGGGGAATGACAACAAAGGATATTCAGTAATTTAAAATGCCAGTTCCCAGGCAGTGCAGCAGCTGCCACCACAGCTAGAGCCTGGGTGCAGCTGGGCCTCTCCCTGACTTGGGGCTTTCAATAGCAGCCCAGCTGCGCAACCACCCAGGAAGATTGAAAAAGAAAGAAGGAAAGGCAGCAAAGGTTACAGATGGTAAAAGCACAACTGCTTCGGTTAAGGTTAAACCAGGGGCTCTGAAACATGAGAAAAAATATTTTTGAACCATCCCTCCCCCCACGTTTTGGTTAGAGCCATAAAATACCTCTTTGCCAAAAAAAAATTTTAACTGATCTTTGGGGAATTGTATTAAGTCTTTTCTGAAAACAATTTTTTATCTTTTAAAATAATCATCTTTTTTATTGAGAATCAATGACTTACCTTATTGAGCCTAAGTGGAAAAAAGTGTCAGAAAATAAAATAATCTCTTCCATGTGCTCCTAAATAGACTTGAATATACTCAAGAGATCCATCAGGACCAGGGGCTGTAAAAGCTTTTAAATTGGCAATACCCAAAGACTAGACTGAATTCCAATTTTGGAGGCTTAAAGAATCAATTTAACTTTTCTTTTTTTTTAAAAATGACTTCTGTTTTAATTACCTTGTTTTCAGAACAAACAAATGCAGACTTTGGGGGTTAGTGTCTTCAGATACAAAGAATTCATTCTGCTCTCCTCCGTATCTTTCACATAAATCTAGCAGAGGGGGTCTTTGCATTTTGTCTCTGTAAAAAGACCTCAGGGAACTCACCTTGCTTCTCTTGGTACTTTTATTATCTGAACATTAGATTTTAAAGACCTTTATAAATCCAGTTATTGTTCCTTTAGCATGTTTCCTCTACATTTTATATTAATTACTGCTAGGCTCTCTAGCATATAAAATGGCAATTAGGTACCAATGATACAGAATTACTGAAGTCCAAACGTTCTGATGAGCAATGACAGGGATTAATGGCCGTGAAGTAGAGGAGTGTATCGGTACTGCACAACCACCTGGGAATTTGACAATGATTTTTTAAAAACGGAAAACTGTTGTGGCTGATAGTAGTGATGTTTATTATCTAGTCCATTCCCCACGTACCTGTAAGAAGATCTGCTGGAGCCTCTCTATACAGTTCTTAAACCACGGTGTTAATACACTGGTCCCATCAGTCTCACATCGTACCAAGTGTTCGGTTAAGATCATAATAAAACGCTGCAAAGGGGGACAAGGTTAAAGAAATAGTAGAGGGAGAATTCTATGCTTCAGAAACAGTCTCATTCATGGAACTTTGTGGCTTGTATTCCTAACTTTCAAAATTCATTAAATATTGTCAATCTAGAAAGGTAGATTGGTGATAATTTGAGTTAGCACATCTTTTCTGGCAATACGTAAAGACCCCTAACATCTAAATTACTTACTCCTAGTAATTTTTGGCATCATTTCCAGGGAAGTAATCAGAAACGTGTACAGGAATCTATGCACCAATATGATCACCAAGGAGGAGAACCATCACCAAAATGCTCAACAATAGGGATATGAGACAGGCATTTAACTTCTTTAAACATGGGAAGGCTCACGCAAGATGCTGAGGAAACAGCACTGCATTCAAAGGCACACATGGTGACCCTCAGTGGTAAACTTCCGGGTGACTTAAATCTTCTGATATCTTTTTGTGTGTGTGTAAACTCTTTTTTTTTTTTTTAGAATTTTATTTTTTTATATTTTTTATTTTTTTAAAGATTTATTTATTTACTTGATCCATTTTAAAACCCCCCCTTCCCCATTTGCTGTTTTGTGTCCATTCGCTGGGCAATTCTGTTTCATCTCTTGTCATCCTCCTCCTCCAGTCTTCACCAGGATTCGATCCTGAAGACCTCCGATGTAGGAGAGAGGTGTTCTGCCATCTGCGCCACCTCGGCTCCTGGTTTTTCAGAGCTTTCGGAGCATCTCGTCTTGTCTCTCTCCTTTTAGGTCATCATCTTGCATGGCTCCCGGGGCCTGGCGGCTCACCAGCACACACAGCCTGGCAGCCCATGCGCCTTCTATATATATATTTTTATTTTACCGGGAGGTCCCGGGGATCGAACCCAGGTCCCTCCATATGGCAGACGGATGCCCAACCATTTGAGCCACATCTGTCCCCTGTAAACTCTTTTATACATGAGCATGTATTACTTTTGATTAAAATATTCTTGTTTTAAAAACTAAAATGTATGGTTTCCTTTCACGTATCAATGTCCCAAGCCAATATACCTGAAATATGACAAGAAAGAGGTTCTTCTGTTCGCTCTGAGCCGACTCCACTTTCTCCTGCAGTCTTTCTATCTGCTCCTCAAGAGCCCCGTCCTTCCTGTCGCTGCTCCTGTCGTCGTCATCGCTGCGCTGCGCAAGGCCAAGAACAGAAGGAAGCGATCACTGTATGGGATCCCCGGACACCGCCAGGCCCTGCTGTGCTCTCAGAAACTGTTTCTCACAAGTCCCACGGGGACTTCTCTAGGCCAGAGACACTTAGTGGTTCCTGTGTAGATAAGGGCAGTGGGAGAGTCTGCTAAGAAGCAGGAGCTAGTGATCCTTTTTGCCAGAGGGAGAGGAAAAGTTTGTCACATTTCCTTCCTTTCAAAATGAAAAGTTTTCAGCTCCATGGAATTTAAGAATCACCACTTGACCACTGAGGGAGGCAGCTTGCTAATCTCTCATCCCCAAATCAGAGAATGGGCCATGTGGAAATGCCAGGCAAGCCCTTATGTGGCTCATGGACCACAGACTGCTCATCTTTGTCATAAGTGAGAGATGGTTACGAGTGACATGTAATAATTCTAAGCAGACAGCTCCATACATGTCGGTAAAGCTTTAACAATTCTTTCCCAGCCCTATCCTGAGGAATTTATAGCATTAGCTTAAGTTTTGTTTCTGTTTTTTGTTTGTTTTTTTTTTAAAAAGGCAGAAAAAAAAAAAGAAGACATGATTCAGTTAATCTTCCCAAGTGGGAAAGGTAAACATCTGCCTTTAACAGATAAAGGCTAGCTGACCTTCCCAGGGTCACAATGCCAGAAAGTGACAGAGCCAGAACACGACCCTGGTGTGCTGCATGCCAAGGCAGCACACCTCTTAGCAGGAAGGTGGGCCTCACTGAGCCCAGAAAGCCTGGTGACCCTCCTGGACTGTGCTCTCCTGGGAGCCGAGGAGGCCTGGCGATCCTCCTCCATTCTGCTTCTCTGTCGGGCCCTGGCTGTGACAGCCTCCTCCACTCCTCAGCGAAAGGACGAGAAACCCCTTCCTGTTGGTACGAGTTCCATCCCTTCAGCAGCTGTTGAGGGACGGTCTGCCTTAAGTTCTAGGCAACTGGGAACATGTCTGCCTTTTCCCAGTACCACACGGAGGGAAGGTTCTAGGAACACTGTCCAATAGAGCTTTTTGTGGTGACAGAAGCGTTACAGAACTCTGTGCTGTCCACTCCAGTAGCCATAGCCACATGGAGCTACCGAGCACTTGCAACATGGCTAGTGTGACTAAGGAGCTGCATTTTTAATTGTATTTTATTTTAATTAAATTTAAATAGCTACAAGTGTTAGTGGCTCCTGTACTGGCCAGCACAGTTCTAGAGCAGTGTGGCATGAAGGAAAGTCTTTGGAGTCCAACAGACCTAGCTATGTAACCCTGAGCAGGCTGCTTAACTCCTTAGTTGCCTAAGTTTACACAACTAGAAGAATGCCAGTACCATTATGCTCACTGCTTCCTTGAAAAATGGCTCAAAGACGAAACCCTGCGTTACTACGCACACTCAACCAGGGAAAGGACCACCCCATCCCTCCGCACAGTACTGGGGAGGTGGTGGACAGGCACGCTCTCTTCCCCTCTTGCCCCAGAAACTCTTAGAAAAATGTAAGTGTTGTCTTTCCTCCTCCTTCCCTTTTGGAAAGGGCAGAATGAGGCTGAGATAAGAGTTGTGAACAATGGAAACTGAGGTCTGCAGCTTCCTAAGCAGGCCACAGGTAGTGGAGGAGCACATGGCACCACCCTCCCGGTCCTTCCTCTTCCTTCACTTCTGCAAACAAGCTCTGCAGAATCTGAGTTCACCGGAAATAAATCACCATCAAGGTGGTGACTTCGAATATTCTCAAGAGATTCTGTTATACCTTTAACCATTTATGAACTGAAACAAGATTTACCCGTTTGTGCTGCCTCGCGAGTTTTTCTTTAGCTTCTTCTAGCTCCTTCTGGATCTTCAGAACGTGTTTGCTCATCTTCCGAATTGTGGAATGCAAGATTTCCCAAACAAACAACCTTAATGTAACATGGCATTTGGTTACTGTTTGCTAAAGTTGGCTATGCTCACAGATAATAACCCTCTTCACTTTTATAACCTACGCTTTCTCAAGGCCTGGCATAGCCTTCAACCCTCTGTGCAGGATTCACCACAGTTCTCCAGCAACACTTCCGGTTTGCCTTATGAATTGGACAAGCAGACAGAGTCAAAGAGTAGTGCAGCACACCTGGAAGGCGGCCGGGAGCAGCTTCATGGAGTTGGAAATGTTTGAGCTGGATGGTGCTCCTGACCTATCTAAGTCAAGAATGCCGGGGCTTGAATCCTGGCTTGGTTGTGTGACTTTGGAAAAGCCATTAAAGCAACACTACTATTATAGACTTTATAACAGTCTATAAAGTGGGACTGTTAGCGGGACCTACTCTCTAGGGTTGTGGCGAGTTGGAATTTAAATCCCCTGGGATAATGGCTGGCGTATACTCGGGTGGCTAGTTTTCTGAGAGCTCATAAATCTGAGAACGTCTTTGTGTTGCCATTGCTTGTGAATGCCAATTTGGCTGGTCTGGTGTCCTGGGATCACACCCTTTCCCCCTAGGGATTCCTTATACTTCAGACCAGTGTCCCCTGGTAGTAATGCATACAGTGGAGAAGTTAGAAGCGGTGATGATCTATGTCTTTGCAAATAATGTGCATTTTTGTTTCCTGTTTGGCATCTATTCCTACTGCCCTAGTCCTGGTCAATTATAAAGACTGTAGGTTCAATTTCACCAGGAAGAACCAGGCTTGATGACTCTCTGCATTGAACCTAGAGTTTTCCCAGGGGTAGGGTCCTCCAGGTGCCCACCACGCCTTCCCGATCCCTCCATGATGTGCACCTGATCCATTAGGACTTAGGTTTCTCCCTGGTTCCAGGTATGGATTCCAGGTTCCCTCTGGAGCCAGAACCCTTCCCCAAGTCCCATCTCATCTGGCAGAGGCTCTGACACTCAGCCTAGCCCTTGCTGGCCCCTCCCCGGTTGTCTGGATTCTCCATTAGCATTCCTACCCAACTGGCTGGACCCCGATTCAACTCACGTGTGTCCCTGACAGACGTTGCAACTGTCTGGCTGTGTACATTTCCACTGTCTGGGAATCTTTGTTGAGTTCAATCCTACCAGATTGGATTCGTAGTATATTAATATCAACCTGGTTTGGACTCGAATTTGGGGCTTTTGTACAAGAGACTACAAATAACACAATTCTTAGAGAATACAAATTTTGTAAAATAACCTATTACCTAGTAAAGTCACGAGACAGTTCTGAAGAGAAAATCCAATTTGCTACTGCTGCACAGTCAACAATCTGTGTCCGAATCATCTTATCCACGAGTACAGCGATCATCTGCCAGGAGAGATGGAGAATCATCAGGGCAAGTCACACTCATATGTAGACCCCAATAGTGCTACTGCTATCAAAGCAAAACAGGAAGGCTGGGAAATTCATTTTCAGTGGTTATGGGACGGAGCAATCTGACTATTAGATCTTAAGATTTATTCTGCTCTTTGCTTGCCCCGGTTCTGGTACTGCAGGAAATACTAGGGTTCCTATAAAATAAGTGAACAAAACACAAACTCTGGATGGCAACACTTAAAATGTTTGTTTTCATTTTAAATCAAAAACACTGATATAAAAAATATATAATTTCAAATGAATCCCCAAAGTTAAAGATACAAGAATGTTTTGATGAAGACATTTAAAATATTAAATGTATTCTAAAATTTATTTTAATGCCTTTTTGTATTATATAGTATGAAAATAAAAACAATATACTAAAGTTTGAGAAATTTGGAGCTTGTTTGTAAAAACTGCAGATTAGATAACCATTTCCTATCTAACTGGTAGAATGTTCCAAGCAACTAGCATTCTACTGAACATTTAAAATGTGTTGAAGTGTTACAGTCCAGACCCAAATCTTAGCACTTGCTCTTTGAAGAATGAATCAAATATCATTATATCCACAGCACTAACAAAATACCAGATTTAAAACCATTCTATAGGCAGAGTCAAATTTCATCTTTTACAAACTAAATCAACAGTAATTAATTTCCCTATTTTAGAGGTAATGCAGCCCGACCCTCAGCATGTCTAGTAAAGTGGTCTTCACCTGTGGATGGTTTCTCCAGACCTCGAACATAACTCGGAGAACATGTAACTTTCCCTCCTCACTTTCAGCCAGGGTTTTGAAGACTTCGTGAAACCTTTGGTAATGGGGAGAAAAAAACCACACCACATATATACTAATTCTTTTTTTTTTTTTTTTTAAAG